>VYXF01000793.1:383672-411628 GCA_013397295.1 Polioptila caerulea
AAAAAAAAAAGGAGAAAGAGATGCATGCTTAGGGGAAAAACAATCTTTGTGCTTGAAGTAGACATCATAACATGATCCTGGACTAGTAGTTAAGTTTTCCTGTCGAAAGGAAAGTAGTTAAGTTTTAGTGTTGATAGGTTTTACCAGAAGGTTTTACTCCATAGGAAATATTCTCTTGGATAACACTTATGGCACTTCAGGAAGATGAATGGTAATCCTAGCATCTAAATTTTCTATTAATTATATGCAATAATTTCAGGTTTCATGACATTCATGTCAGAAAAATCACAATAAGGCTTTTCTGACAAGAGATCCATGATGTTTTGCATAGCTAGGGACAGCTCTACCTTGGCCCTCACCTTCCAATCAGCATGAGCATGCTAAGAGTACAGCACCTTCCCAAAAATATCATTATTAAGTTATCTTACTTCTATAGTTTTGCTCCAAATAATGTCATGAGGCAAGTGTGGTGAAATACAGGGGCTTTCCATCCTCCAGAAACCCTACCTTGGGATGGGTACCAGCAGAACCAGGTGTCTTGTTTAGATATAGGAGACATGCTGTAAGGAAGCAGATGCTCCAGATGCAATGGGAATGTGAATGGCTTCAAAGAGGCCCCAGAGACTTGTAGGGTGGCTGAGGACACCCATCTTTGTCCTGTGCTCCTCTGAGCCACCAAACAGAACAGCAGAAGGGCAGTCTCACAGGGTGACTTATTTGTGAAACAGGAACTGCCTGCTTAGGTCCACCAACTTGCCCATCCTCATTGCAAAGAATTTACTGAAAGATTGTGCTCTTGTTCATTAAAAGGATTTAAGTCATTATGGCCCTGGAACTACAAGTCTTGGTATCTTCGATCAAATCTTCTTCAAATCAAGCTGATTAAAGCCAGATGCTGCAAATGTTAGAATTTCAGCACTGGGCCCCAGTAAGTATTGTGAGCTATTCTCAGAAGTAAAGATGCTTGTTTCCAGAGCTATTTTTTAAGCCATATCATTTCCTTAAGGCACTGAAATCCAAACTATTAAGACTGAGCTGTTGCCAAGATTTAGCTCTTAAATTTCCTACCCTACATAATATGCTCAACTGGAAATGAACCAGGCCCTGGAGAGAGCTGGGGCTAACTATTCATTCAGAAGCTTAAGTTATAAAAAATCAAATCCAGAGAAAAAAAATCAAAGAGAATATCTACCTCTCTCAGCCCAGGACATTACTCCTGTTGCATGAGCTATGTCAGCCTGAACTTTCACCATGCTTTCAGGCACAAATAACAGGGTGATGTGGAGGATATATTTCTACAGAAATATTCATAGCCGAGTTTGTCTGAATTCAAAGTGAAAATTAAGGCAAAATTAATGCAAATGCCTAGACATATTCCCAAGTATCTGATATATGTCACTGCATGGCTCCTCTCATAACAGAAAAATGGTATTTCTAATTATCTTTTTTATCACTATGGGTCATCACCTCATCCCTAAGTTTCATTTAACTATTTATATCTAAATTAAATCCTCATATATTGAAGTTACATTGTAATGGCTAATACCTGCTGTTGAAGCAGTGGTAGAGCAGCAAGAGAAGACAAGTTTTCTAGTCTTGAAAAATGCTTTATGCCATAAACAGAAGTAATAAGGTACAACCCAAGAAGAGAATGAGAAAAAATTAGTTTAGAATGTAATTTAATTATATTAATTCACTTCTTCAGAATTTAGGCAGAGCTTTGCTTATGAGCATGCAGGTGAGTTCTAGCAAAACTGTGTGTGAGAGCATGGCCTTGTGGCCACAGACAGTAGATAATTGTGTCTCTCAGGGATGCAAAGCAAAAGCTATCCACAGCACCATTAAAACTACAGTATTTGAATATACAGCTCTTAGTTGACATACATAGGCAAAGATGTTGTGTGGATAGGTGTTGTAGGACCCCAGACAGACTGGCAAGCTTAGGGACCTATGTTATAACCACTTAAACATACTTTTAGCATTTTAATCCTAATTAAATAAAAGACAGATGAAGTCATGGAGCAAGAAAATTTAAAACATTTTAAGAAATACTCAATTGATATATCATAAAGCATTTTGTATCACAAATGTCTCTTCTGGATCTTTCTACCTCAAGAAAACTATCTGAATTTTGATTGTGGCTAGTAATACTTTGTAAGAAATGAAACAAGAATACTTCAACAGACACCTGCAGAAAGTTTTCCATGACCTTCATTGTTCACAACAAAAAAAGTGTATCAGCTGAATATTAATCTTAGGAGGCACATGAACAATGAGGCATTAAGGTCTTCTCTTTATCAGGTGATGTGTCTACAAACTATGATGTTTTCAAGCCAAACCACTTTAGTACACTGCAGTAGATGTAGTAATTAATAGCCATAACATTGCTGAATATTCAAAACACAGTTTTTTAGAACAAGATTCTGGCAAAGTCCACTTCAGGTTTCTTCTACCCTGGCTCAGGAACATTTTCCTTGTGCCTGGAGCTGCTCTGTGAATACAGACAGGGCACATGAGCATAAACACTGAACATTGAGCCCCAAAGAAATAAGAACGTAAATCTTTAAAGAAGTTGTAACTTTTCTAGCAGCGAATTCACCATGTTCTGTTAGACTACTTAGAACAGAAACAGAATACCTTATGTGATTAATCCGTGAAATGCAAAATGTGATCTTTATGCATAATCCTGACCTTTCCAAAATATGTTAAAAAACTAACCATGCTCTGATTAAAGAGCTGTAATTTGGGGGCAAAAATAAGCCTATAAATCTGCTTGCTTTATATTTCTTCCTCTCCCTTACAACTTTTGAAAGAATAAACAGCAAGTGTTCAGAAAGTGCTGCAGTTATTGAAAGGCTACGTCCTCCTGGATATGATATGATTAAAATGCACAGAAGTGTATGACAGAAATATAAGGATCCTTGCTAGTGGAAAGCTTCTGAAAGTTAGATTCTGCCTGGTACATATCAGCCAAAGTCCAATGTCTTCAGCACAGCTATTGTAATTAATGTCAGCCTCTTACTAGCAATTAATGTTTCTCATAATATTTACAAATACAAACCACAAAAATTAAAAAGGAAAGATAAAACACCCACTCACATACCCCTCTCAGATTCTACTGTTGATCTAATAACACATTTTTCTATGGCCCTGCAGCAAATTTTGCATTTGAAAACTGCACAACTCTGGGTCAGACTACCTTTCACTGTGCTACAGATATGTAGTGCTCTTTTCCACAACAGTTTTATTTTTCATAGGTCTGAGGAAGATATTATTCACAGTGTGATTAATTAAATCAATATTACTATTTAGGGATTTCTTTTTTAGTAGACTGATGGCAGGAGCATCAAAATGAGTGGAAAACAGATAGCAATCTATTCTGTTAGTATATGAGATATCATACAGAATTCACCAGAAAACTTTGAAGCCAGGGATCCAGGTCTGAGAGCATTGAGCAATAGAAGTTTATCTTCGGGGCAGTGAGGGGGCAGACACACGTCACTGGCTTCTCATTTCTGCCTCTCTCTCAATAGGAGTTGATCAAATTCTGTGAAACATAACGAAGACCTGTATTTGTCATGTTATCCCAAATGATACTTTTGTACCAATGGTGAAGAATGACTTCACACTTCACAGTCTTTGTGACCCAGCCCAAGTTTCCTAAAGTTTTGTATCAGACTGTCAGAAAGTCTCCCTTATTTTGCTTTCTCTTTTCTGTAGTCTAAGGGTATTCCCTGAAATACAGTTGGGTAGATGGACTTTCTCCATCTGATCAAAGTGAAAGCCACAGGTAGACTTCTCTTTTCTTCCTTTCTCTTTTTAAAAATTCAGATAAAATTACTTCTGTTTAGTCATAAGGCATTTACATTTTCCTGGTCCAAATTTCATATTGTTTAAATCTCTGGATAGTGAAGTCATATTTAAGAGAAGGACATTAAGTGAGATGAAGCTTTGTTGTCCATCTTACTTAGTTTAACATCAGCCAGAACTCAAAACATTATTTCCAGAAAGCTGAATATGCCAGCATTACTGAGGTTGCTTGCCCAGGAACAAGATGTATTTAACATAAGGATCTCCACTCATGAAGTGAAAATTAGCTTTGTACCTGGCAAAATAAGTGAATTTTACAATTATAAACATGTTATCTTCATGGAGAACACAGAAGAAGAAGGAGTCCTGGAAATCCTCCACAGATTAAAACAGATACAAGTGTTGGGTCTCACTTTCTTATTAATAAGAAACTCCTTGCTATGTTGCAAGCAGATCTGAAAAAAAGCCCTTAGCTGACTGGCTGTATTTCTAAGTACTGCATACCACTGGAATTTTGCCTTTCACTCAGGTGTAATGGATATAAATAATTTTAACTCTTGCTAGATTTGCTCCTGTTAGTTGTGGCCTTGTTCTGGCAAACTTGTCAAGTTTAATAAGAGTTTCAACATTTAAGTAAAAATTCTGGTTGAGGTTGCTCTGTGTTTGGCTCTAAAAAACCTGTAGACTTGGAGAATTGCCTATGAGCTGACCAGAGGAAAAACAAAGTGAGGTGCCAGATACAGAAAAATCAGGGCTTATGTACTGCTTTTCCCCTTTAAGGAAGAAATAAAAATGGGTTTTATCTTGAATAGCTTTCCTTCCAACTAAAGGAAAGTATAAATATTACAATGTGTAATTATGAAAAGTATGTTTCCCTTAAGAAATACAGCTATGACTTGCTCAAACCCAGAGCTGCACAGAATGAAATCTTTAGCATTACAAGCAGATTAGAAGGGTTGGTCACATCTCCAAAGCAATGCCTTTCAGTCCATCAGTTCTATTTTGTAAGAAGCAGAGATAATGCTGCAGTGAAATGTTTTTTGGGGGTTTTTTTGGTTTTTTTTTCTTTAACCACGAGCTCCTTAAGAGTTTATCAATTGATAATTGAAATTAATTTAGGATATAAATTTAGTAAAATTATTTTTTAAAATTTTCTTCTGCTTTTATTTTTTAGTAAATAAGACACACAGATATTAGTATCATCGTGCCAGAAGTCTGTGCTTGTATGATAGCTTACACAATGTTGTATCCCAAAAAGGAGATAACAGTCTGAATATTCAGGTCAAGAGACCTTATGCACAGCATGTGAATATTTTTTTGAATATTTTTTTTTAAAAACTAGCAAAAAGCTATGAATATGAAGTCATTTGGAGCACAGGTAAACATACAAATAACAAGAGGTAAGCATGCAAGCAGCAAGATGGAACATTTTCTTCCCTTGACTTCTTCAAAACTCCAGAAATCCTGAGAGTTTTTCATTGCGAACTTACCTGTCTTGTAAATCTGCTTGTCTGGGTATTGTCTTGATGTAAAAAGATGGAGTTTGCCCAGTGAGTCTAGAACTTGGTCACTAAATTGTGGGATATGTGGAGTGTGTTCTGCTTCCTGCTGATTTTGTTCTCCCAAGTCAAGTGATCTGTGGTGAAAGCCCGTGTTTGTTTATACAGACCTGACCACAGTCTCACAGCTTCATGCAGCTACAAGTCACGTGCAAATGAATGGCTCTGCAAGCATCAAGAACTGTAAGATGCTGAGAATATGTATGTAAATGTATTTCCCATGTTGAGGAAAGAAGTTGAAAGCATTTCCTAAAACCTCAATGTGGTCATCAAGCAGATGACAAGGCCATGTTGCTCCAAAATATAGTAAACAAGGATTGCTTTGAATCATCAGGATGTCTAATGATGCTGTAGAATTAAATGAAAATTCTTGCATGAGCAGCCACCCAGAAACCTATTAAAAGACACTGATTGTACTGAGAGACCTCAACTTTCATCTGTCTTCAAACATGGTCAGGAAAAAAGTATAACTCTTTAGATCCTGGTCTCAGAAACCATATGCCTCTTCCTCCAGCACTACAGGTTAAACACCACAGACTCCTGGAATTTCATTATTAGAGCTTGCAGTTAACTAATGTACATGCAGAGGCTACCACCAAAGAGCAAGGAGCTCAGTTTTGCAACTGAGTGATCATAACCCCCATCTTAAATCCCACTCAAACATTGATTGTACCTTAAACAACCAGTAAAACCTGAAAGTCAGCACAAAGATTTAAATTTCTTGATCAAAGGAGATCAACAACCTCGCTTAACAAAACTTATAGATATTTGTGTGCATATGTGTTCTTCCAAACATCCTGTGAATCGTTCAGTAACTACAACAGGCCAAGTGTAACCAGCGGCACATAAAAATGCAATGCTTAGAATAATGATTTATTAAAAAACCTCAAATCTGTTTGGAAGATATGTGGGTTTAATGAATTAACATGTGGATGGGAGGCTCTGGGAAACATACTGAAGGCCATATAGGAGCTTACAGTCTAGATGGAGAATTAGTGTCTTTCTCAGTGTGTATGTGAAAAAATAGCAATATATTGGTGTGAAAAACAGAGGTAGTTTTTTTACCTTTTATTTCATGAGCTAGATGAACTAGACCTGAAATTAGATGCCAAGTGAGGTAAGCTCTTGCCTTTGCACAATAGAACAAAATTCACTAAAAGTTCTTGTAGTGATGTGCTTGAATTCATCCAAATTGCCCCAGATTCTTCTATACTTCTCTGACAGTAAAAATCTTCGTGGCTTGTTTCTATGTGGTTTCAGTTTTTGATAATAACATGCTTCTCCATATTCACCCAAATCTCTAAGGGCAATTTCAGCACGTCTGTAAGATTAAACAAAAAATGCCAACTAACATCTGTTCCTGCATGAACTCATAAATAGGAGAATAATCAATAGCCAGGTACACAGAGTTATAAATGTCACCACTCCACACTCATGGCTCTCAGACTACTAATGGGGGAGGTTGCAAAGATCAAACCTTTTCATGTTCCAAACAACTGGGATTATACTGCCTGTGTTGCCAAGAATACGAAACAAACAGGCAATTCCAGTCTTGTTGTAAGAGGCTTTCATTGATTTGTCAATATATTATTTGTTAATGAATTGGTGGTTTAAAAATGAATAAACAACTCTACTTTTCCTTGAAAATACTAATGTAATTTAAGCTGTTCCCAGAAGGAGAGCCTTCTGAAGCCTTTCTGTGATTAGCAATTAGGGAGTATGCTAAACTGCATTAATAGGAATAAACTTGTAAAATTACTAAATCCACGCAGATTTTTTTTTTTTTTTTTTTTGTCAGTAGTGGAAGTGCCAAGACTGGAACAATGCTTGATTTACCATGGGGCAACAGAATATTCCTATTGGTCAATCAAGTAAAATTTGTCACAAACAAAATAAACAGAAGAGCTGGTAGAGAATTCATTTAATAAAGAATTAAAGGTTTAATAAAAGATTAATAAAGATTTATATCAAGTAAGATCACAATTTTACAAAAAAACTAATTCTCTAAACAGACAGAAAAACAGGTTAATAAAGGCATCTGTTTAGATAGAATGTACTGGAGACTTTATATGTGACAAGATAGTATCACAACTAAAAATTCTGCACATTTAATAAAAAAAAAGGTAACTTACAGATCTTAGAAAGAAATTGTTAATAAAAACAAGAATCAAAATACAATTTAATAATATAATGTAATATTTCTAACATAATTTGTCAGAGATCAGAAATCTCTGCTAGAAAATAGTTTTGTCATAATGCAGAAAAAATATGGCACTAAAAGTGTTTTAATTGTTTTAATTCTGTGTTTAAAAAGGCAATTACCATCAAAAGGATGAAGTAACCTCTAGCCTCAAATAACTGCATGTCTCAAGTAAGCTTAACAAGTACAAGTAAATTAAAAGAGAAAATAAAGCAGATACTTTCAGGAGAGCAAATGAACAAATATTAAAGCAACCAGTGAAGGAAAAGAACTTTTTTTTCACAACAAAAAAAATGCTCTCAATAAATAAGAAAAAAATATAAATAAGAAAAAAAACCCCAACCTTGTGCTATACAGAAAGCCAGGCTAACATGTAATGATCCTTTTTGCTTCAGAATTCATAACTCTAGTCACTTGTTTTCTGTCTATATACAGAGGCAGTTTTCTTTAAGTGGACCAAATTTTTTATTTTACATCTTTTTCCTTCAATCTGGAAATTAATCTCCTGGAAGACTTCCTGTAAAGTATAGGAGACCAGTTTTTACTCATTTGAAACATGGAGAAAGAGGGATGTCTCATTTTGCAGACTCAAGGTCACACAACATATTAAAAATTATATAATGGTATTGGTTTCATTCAGAGCAAAGGAATTCATGGCATTTATGGCCATGTAATCATCATTATTTTTCTCACAATACTGAAATATTTGCAATGTTTTCTAACCTCAATTCAACTTTGCAGTTGATTACACTTCATATCATATGTATCTGTTTCCAGAAAAAATCAAAGTGTAACAATAAAAGGGGGGAAAAAATCACATTAATTGGAACAGATGCTCTTTAGTTCTAGAAAAAGAAAACATGAATAAAACTACTACAAAGTGCATTTTCCTCTTAGATCATTTGATCTTTTATGATCAGTCGCTCTATACTTCCCTGTGATAATGAGTACCTAGTCTACCTTTGCTGCTCATAGAAATTTTAAGTAAATTTCAAGAAAGTTGAGAAATAACTTGTGTATCCCTATTTGACTTTTCTTGTAGAGAGCTCCACTGTGACAGTTCGTGGCTGTAATAATATTTATGTCGGTGTGGAGCAATTCAGGATCAAGGTCCCTGAAGAGCTTATGTAAATAAGTATTGCAAAGTCAGTACAACCCTTTGTAAGTCTGCCAAGCAAAGCTACATGCATATTTTAGAGTTTCTTCCAATACACTTTCCCTTACTTCCATCTTTTCATTATCATTATTAATATATAAATTATATAACAGTAGCAGAATTATATCCTCTATTTAAGAGAAGTATTTATATGCACACATCCAGTACATTTTAATTCAGGAATTTTGATGAACATCTGAGTTATTGTCATTGCATGTATGCCTTTCATTTACTAAGGGTGTTGTTTGTTTTTCTTTAAATACAGATACTATTGGCAGGAAATAGAAAACAGTCAGACCAGGGGTTTTCTGGAGTGGAATTAATTTCTTCTTTCCTGAGTGTAGTGTTTTCAAACTAGACAGGAACTGAAGGGCTCCAGAGCATCATTTTCTCAGTTGGCTGGACACAGAAAGCTGAAAAATTAATTTAATGTCTTTGAGATGCAAGCCACTTAGGCTGCTGTGAGCCACAAATACAAAATGTTTATGTTATTTGTGGTCAAAAAACACAAATATATCCCCACATATCCTCCCAACACCAAAAGCTGCATATTTTAGGTCGCCTGAAACAACTTATACTAATAAGTAGTAAGCGACCTAGAAAGTAGATTACCATTGCTTTATCAGTCTCAATATGGTAAAGCTGTATTTTTACAGCCTACACATTTTACTCTGGGATTTCTTGGCTTTAGCTATTCAGAACGCACACTCCAGAGAAAAAGAAAAAAGCATTCTAGCCTGAGCAATGGTCTCCCACTGTTGGCCCAGGAGACCCTGGGCTGCCTCTCTTACTGCCACTGACCAGAATTGTATTTTATGGGCTATCATCCACCACGAATATATGGGGCACCTGTGGAAAAATCATAGTAGACAGTACAAAATATTGTGTCCAGCAGAAAGTGCAGGACTACTTTTGATCAGAAAACACACAAACTCTATAAATCACTTCTCTGAAAAGCCTTTCTTATCTATCCCCCTCTAGACATAAGTGCAGCTGTTTTACTGTCTAAAATATACTTTCTGCTTTTGGCAGTCTGTGGTGAATTGCAATGTCCTTTTCTCCAGACATACCATGATGATCAGTGAATGATGTCCTTCCTTTATAAAAGAGGCCTTAAAAAAAAGTACTTCTTAAACTATCAGGGTGTTAGTTTCCATTTGAACCTGAAATATCTGATATATTCCTTCCTAGGTATTTTCTCCCAAGGACTTCTTCTATGTATTCTGTAAAGAGTACAAGATTGAAATAGGCTGATAATATAGGAAATTTAAATCTCTGACTGAAGTTTAGGAAAAAAAAAGAACAATAATAAGTACTAAGCTAAAATTAAGAATTTGTGAAAGAATATTATTGAAATTAATTTTATTATAAATATATGCTACTATGAAAATTAATTTAGAGTTTTCAGAATCAGCCTTAAGGTTGGAACTGGAGAGAAATGCTACTTAAAGGTCTCAGAAATGATGAAAATTTCATGGATAATATAATGTAAAACAACACAAAACTGGTCTAAGAGTATGAGCTGACTAATCCAGTATTAATTGCATTTGCAACTAAGGTACTCATCATAATAAATAAAAAAGAGTTTTTCATCTCCATCACCCTTAGTGTTCCACCACAGTGCTCATCATACAGAGTTTTGATGCCTGCACTCTTAACCCAAGCCCTTCTACAGGTAACAGATTGTTTCTGTAGCCTAGATAAAAACTTAATAAAGTAAACCCATCTTTTTTTAATTTTTCACTGTTCAGCCCTTGGATGCATCTCAGGACCATCAGATACTTCAGAAAGGAGCTCTTCAGCAAGAATGGACCCTTTATTGAAGAACAAGAAACAAGGGAGAAAGGTCCTATTTTGAAATCCCACCTCTGTGGAGCTGGGATTCTTGATCCAGAACTACCAGGATGTGCCTCTACCTTTTTGGGACTTCCCAGCCTACAGTTTTATGCTAAAGCTGTAATCTTGAACCATTCTTTTTGAATAACAGAGCCAATATGTTTTCTTTTTAAATCTGTAGGGAGGTGGCTACCTACCTTCTTACACCATGGTGTAATGGATTGGATGATTACCTGCAGAGGAATAGACCTGTATCAACCAGAGGCTCATATCAGGTGAAAGAGTGCCCTGCAGCTAAGAGACTGGCTTCTCTTAAAACTATGCTTTCCTGAAAAAACAGGGTAATTCAAAATTCACAGGAACAGAAAAAGGGAAAACAAGGGAAAACATAATGTTTCTGCAGCCTGATGGCCAGTATATTCAGCTAGAAGACGCATATTGCATTTCTGTAGGATATTAACATATAGAGCAGAAATTTTGCAAAGCTTATTTCTTAAAAGAAAGAAATCTATGTTTGAAAATAGAGGTCTCATTTTTACAATGCTGATAGTTCTGTATATAATTTTTGACCTTAAAACTATGTATTTTGAGGTGAGGACCAGTGTGTTAATATTCACATTGAGAAATAAATATATAGTGAAATAATAGTTGAAGCACTACAATAAAAATGCAGAGGAAGAACCTAAGCAGTTATGGGTTTAGGTTCACACCCTTCATTTTCACTACTTCAGGGGAAGAATCACTGTCAGCTGGACTAGATCTATCAGTGGAGATTAAATCAAATATCTGGAAAAAGGAAGCTGTATATCTTGTTAGCTCTATTGAAAGTCAGTACTTGCACCTCCGGTGGTTTTAGTTGGTTGCAGTTGCTGTGCTTCAGGCAAACCACTCTTCATTAATTTGTATTAGTGAGCTGTTGAGCAGTCCGTGTATTTTCTTGTTACAAGCAGGTGTGATTCAATAACAGAAAGGAAACTTAAAGTGAAAACTTGATGGGGCAAAAGAAAGATGTCTATTAACTCTGAAGTCTAGAACTTAGCAGGGTTTTATTTTGGCACCTAGCTTTGGAGACAAACAAACTGGTTTGTGATAGGATAGTATGAGCTTTGGTAGGTTTTTTTGTTGTATCTTGTACAAAAAGCAAAATCCTAGTCTTATGTCTCCTAACGTTTATATCAAAATGATCACAAAACCAGGGGTGCATAGCATGGGCTTCAGAATAGTAAATTTCCATGTCTCAGGTGTCATATATTAGTTGTGTGTGTTTTCTTCATGTTAAAAAACGTAATCTTAAAGGCTAGTTACTATTGCTTTTTGCCTGTCATCAGCCTGAGAGGGGTGCTCCTCTGGGGGTTAGATACTTTCTTATGTAAACATGTAGCTCCAACTTCTGTTTTTATGGGAGAATGAAAAGATTTGTTAGTGAAACTCCATGCAGGACTTTGAAAGTGTAAGTGTATGTTTAAATGTCCAGTACTTTAATTGGTCAAAACAGTTACAGACTCCTTTTCAAATTAAATATCTTCATATCCAGCCAATATTGTTTTGCTGCAAGTGCATCAAGATGCACAAGATGCAATATATATGTGGCAAACATGATGTAGATCTAAGTCTACATCCAATAGAGGACTGTTTGGGTCTATTTATATTTCTATGTGGGTGCATGACTTTGTTAGGTGAGGATATCCCTTGTCCTTAATATTTAATATAGACTTAAGCATTTTGTCTGAATGAAGAATGTTCATTTACAAATGAATTTCAGAGGAGTAATGGGATTTGTATATTAAAAAACACCCAAACCCCTTTTTTCTCCCTCCAACAGGCATGACTACACATTGTAGGATAAGATTAATTAGTGTGTCCCTGAATTACCTGCTAATGCTTAACAGAAAAACATAAAATCCATTTTTTAAACTGCAAAAACCCAAAGTTCATAAAAATGCAGAAAAAATTACCCCACCCCCCTAACCCCCCCAATTATTGTTTTAAAAACTAAAAGCTGCTTTTTAAAAAAAACTAATCCTTTACACTTAATACTGGTTCTTCATCAAATATCTATTAATATTAAGACACAACTTTGCCACCATTTAAGTTAAACTTGCTTTATATGCCTATTACTGATTCCATTAGAAAACCAGTAGAAATAATGAAATTAAGAGGTAGATAAGTCACTTGAAAATGTATTCATAAAATTCATTTATACAGTAATGATGGTATTCTCCCATCAAGCTTACTGCTGTCTTCACCCTCTTCATACAAATCTTTAATATTACGTGGAATGGAAAATGTACATATCTGTTCAGCACAGCTAAAAAAAAAAAAACGACAGAAAATAGCAGGAGGATCACACTTTCTGCATCTTAATGCAAACTCTGTTTTCCTAGAAATTGATAATTTTTCACAGTTTTTCATACAGAACAGTTTTTCAACTAATTTGAAAAACTAATACTGAATAATTAGTAAGGAATACCTAGCTTAGTCCTTTTCTGACAGTCTCTTCACCTCATGGCTCTTGATGGTGAGATTTCTTTATCCATCATTAATTTTCTATAACCCATTTTGAACATCTCTGTACAATTGTTCCATAGATTTTGCACTATACTGTGAAATTTACTCAAGTGATGCTGTGACTCTCACTTGCATATCCATCCTTTCAGGTTATTCTACTAAGAGAAAATGTTCACAGTATTCAAAACATTTAAAACTGCTTTTAAAATCAGGATCAATCACTTTATGGGGGAGAAATTGCTTCTTCATCTGCAATTGCAGTACATGTGTTCCTGAGAATTTCAATCAAATAATTCATGACAGCTCTGACAAGAAGATTCACAGTTATCACCTACATCACAGGAACAATAGAAACACATTAGATCTTCTGTTCTATTGTTCATCTATCACATAGATGAACATTTTATTTGCAGCTGACAAGAGGGAAAAAAAACCCCACCCAACACTTGAGTAACTTGAAGAAAGTTTCCAGGAGAAAAGGAGGGTGAAATAAAACTGTGTTGGTGGTCCAGCGGCCACAGCCCTTTCAGAATATGTGAGGCAAAATCAAACCTCTCAGCACTTTCAGATATGTGAGGCAAAATCGAACCTCTCAGCACTGCAAAAGAACAAGTGGTAAGGTCAAATGTTTAATGAGTGAGGTAAAAGGAAGCGGTGCAGGTGGTGATAGACACGGGGGGAGCCATTAAACAGATGGAGTGATAAGAGGGGTTCATACAATCCTACAATATTTTTAAAAAGATTCTCTGCTGCACTCTGTGATTTTCAGTTTTTGAAACCAGGAAATGAAAGGCTAAGAAGGGATGTATCTATAAATACACTAGGACTGTTATTACTGGGGAGGATAAAGAGCTATTACAGTTAAAAGGCGACACTGGCACAGTTACGAATGGTTATAAACTTGAGCTGAATACATCTAGTCTGAGAATTAGAATATTTTTCTACCATCAGTGCAGTGGAACCACTTCTTAGTGCAAGCACCAGAAATATAAGCTGAGCTAGGTTTTACAAGAAACTCTACTAAATGTGTTTCTGAGATTATAACCCTGAAAGAGGATTTGAATTGATGATGTGAGGAGCACCCTTTGAATCCTTAACTTCTAATTCCATGAGAAATAATGGAGATACTCCCTATGACCACGTGAGAAGAACTCTGGATAGGCAAATTCTGTGGAATAGTGGCAGGAAAAAATTTTATTGGGTTCTTTTCCAGCTAAATCGTAGAAGATTTTAAATTTATGCCATTGCTATTAATTCAGGTCAATTCTTAAAATTCAAGTCTGCTGGAATCCAGTAATCCTTTCAGAGTGCTAAATTGCCATCTCCAGTGTCTGTCCTGCCATATGTCAGCAGAGAACCCTTGTGGTGGCAGAGGTGATCAGCTTTTGTGGTTGTGCTATGAAAGTGAGGTCATCAGGTAACTTGTAAGGAGATGCAGGGGGAGGAGAGGGAATCTCAATGCAGTCTTCCAAGTTCTGGTGGGAAATTGCAGCAAAAGCAGAGGCAAACTCATCTCCAGGGTGCAGAGCAATAGGGTAAGCAGCAGCCAAAGGTCACAAGCAAGGGAAGGAAGTCAGTTTCACTAAGCAGTGCAAAAGGTTTTTCACAGGGATCAGAGTCTCCATCCTTAGAGATTTTCAAAACTAAGCTGAACAAGGCCAAGAACTATTTTTTTTAATTGACACTGAGATTTGTTCACAAATTAATTTCTATTATGCTTTTTCCAGGTTACAGTGCACTTCAGATGCCTAACTTAAAACATGTAAGGATATTTCTAAATGCACATTTAAAATGCTACTTTTGTTAAGCTTGCCTTCTGCCCATTAGATCTAGTAATTTTCTATCTGCTAAGTAAACATCTTCTTGCTAATAGTCATGCATTAGAAGAACTTTCTGGTTGCGTTTACTAAGATTACACAAAATAAGCTTCTTGATGACTTTAAGATTTGTTTACCTTCTTAGTTGGTGCTCAGAATGTTTTTAAAAGGTACAAAAATGCTCAGTCTCCACATTACTAGCTGGATGCAAGACTGCTGTTGAAATACTTGAAAAACTATTTTAGGAGTCTGTTAACTCATTTCAATGTTAGATATTATGATATGTGATAAAAGCCTCCACAAAACCAAATCCACAAGAATCTTAGAATTTTTTTAAAAAGGCTAGTTGGCTTCTTTTCAATGAAAGGAGATTATGAGTCTAACTGGTTTTCTAGGAGTACCTTGCCAAAAATGTCTTTCATTTTCCTTCCTCTGCCCCCATGCTTCTCATATCATGGGCAAGCCCATTTTTATGAATTACTCTTCTGTCTCACAATGATAGTTCTATACTCACATTGCTTTGGGTTTGAAGTTTAAGATTGTGCGAAATGATAGTTATAAAGTGTGAAAAAGGAATATGTCCAGATTCTCCAAAACATTGTCACTACTTGTCATTACCAAGTTATTTGTATTGTAAGTACTTTAAGCATGTTGAAATAACTTACATTTTTCCTCCCCTAGAAAAATCTACAACCTAGTTACATTAATCATACACTAGCTCTTGTGGAAGTTAAAATCAGATTTTGAATGTGGTGAGTACCATATTCCAGTGATTTCACATTTCATTTGCATTTCCTTGGATACAAGTTAATTGGAATTGCCTCATAATGGTTTATCAGTTACTTTTCTCTTCCTAACTACTCTAAACAGTTCAAACCTGGCAAATGTGTGCATTGTTGCACGTGGTGAGATGTTTTTTTCTCTTCTACTTCACTCTGGAAAAGAAAGTGCTCCCTCAAAGTAAAGTAATTCTACTTCATTCACCATCAAAGCACACCATGCACTGGGTCTATTGCCTTTGCAACCTGGTTACTTCACAATTTGAATACGGTTACTAGATTGAAAAGCATAATATATAAACAGAATTTCTTCAAACTGGCAAAAGTCCAGGAAACGTATGTGCACTTATCCCTCCCTCAGAAGGAAAAGCTGCTGCCTACATAAAGCCAGTATTAATCAGCAGAAATTCTTGCAAGCAAAATTTTCCTTGCCAGCTACTAAGGGTTAGAACCCATATAATTTAGCCTGATGCTGTTCAAAACTTGACATTGCTCTTACTTTGTAGGTATGAAATTTTGTATAGGTTTGAAGAAATTAAATTAAGGAAGGTATTATTAAATTATACTGAATTTTTCTGAGAGTATCTCAATGAAATAAAAGAAAATTGAAAGTAGGTTTGATCAGTTCTCTGCATGACAGGATCAGTAATGGAAACTAAAGGAGTAAATGGATTAAGGTATTGGAAATGGGATGACATAATTTTCTGAACTCAGTAACCTGGTTCTGTGTTGCAGTGCGAATTCTGTGTTTTATTATGTAATTTAGACTCTTCTACCCCTACTCCCTATGTACATGTTTACTGTACTTATTTGTTATGGTTTTGCACCTTTGTATTATGTATGGTTTGTTCCAGTGTCCCCTGTTTCCCTGAGTTGGTTCTATCCTGGCATTCCCCCTGGCTCTGTCCTCAGCACATGTCAATCTCCTGGGACCTACCCCCCTTGTCTCCCCTATACGGCCATTCCCTTCCCCGATTCCAGACCCTTCCCTGNGCACGGCGTGACCCTGACACCGCCAGCCTTGGCTGCATTTGGGACTGAGCTGGCACAGCCCCTCCTGAAGTGCCCACTCGTGACGCGCTGCGCGGCCGGGTGGAGAGAATAACACCACAAGAGCTGGCCGGGGAAACCGCAGCGCGACAGTTCTGCTTTCAGCATCCAGGTGTATATTTTCTGAGCCTCCAATCACTTCAGTTTGGAGAGTGCAGAATTTTGATTTCACCATGCTCTTCTACACTTGGCTTGGATGTCTAGATGCACTTTAATGCCAAAAGTCATTTCACGTGTTTTGCAGAATGGCCAAAATAAACCCCCTGACAATCACGACAATGGAACAAATTCTACTAAGTTAATTTGAAGCCAAATTATCTAAACATATTCAAAATATGCCTTGTTTCAGTTTTGGTTTTCCAGGTTAAAAATTAGGAAGCAAACTAATAGCATGGTGCTTGTGTATTAACTTCTATGAGTAGTTTCACAGAATCATAAATCATAGAATCATTTAGATTGGAAAAAACCTTTGAGATAACCAAGTCCACCCCTCAACCCTGCCAAGTCCACAATTAAACCATGTCACCCAGTGTCATATCTGCATGTCTTCTAAGGAGCTCCAGGAATGGTAACACAACCGCTTCCCTGGGCAGCCTTCTCCAGTGCCTGACCACCCTTTCTATGAAGAAATTGTTCCTAGTATCTAAAATAAACCTCCTCTAGTGCAATTAAAGCAACTTGCTCTTTGGAAGAAGAGGCTAAGCCCTGAGCAGAGACATTTTTCCCCTTCGAGACAGGTGTACCCCACCTGTTGCCAATGGGCCTGGTGCCATGAAAACTGAATTGTGATCAAAGAAATGTCAATACAATAGATCTCAGCAAAGCTTCACTCTATATATTGCAATAAAGTCACCGTATGGATTAAATGTCTCTCCAATTTCCTTCAGTCCTTCTGATAGAAATTCACCTTGGGGTTTGCCAAAATAAAATGTTAAATCCAACCTCTAACTGAAAAGTGTCAGCATGCACACCCAAACTGTGTGTTGCTCGTTTCTAATGAGGGTTCCAACCACTAGACCTACAGGGAGCAGTGGCAGAGCATCTCACAACCTGCTCCATACAAATCCTTGTGTGCACGTGTGGGTTATCTGCACGTAGGAGTTACTTAGATTAACATTCATGAAGACATTCATGCCAGCAGAGAGATAACTATGTCCCTGCCAACTGCAAGAGAACTCTGTTATCTTAAAAATATATCCATAGTCCCTGTCCTCAAAGTGATATTTAATTATGTGTGAGTAGGTATTTAACCACACAAGGTGCTTTACTGATAAATAGGTTGAGAGACTTAAGCTCCTAAGGATTGTCTAATGGCTGAAAAGTTTGGAATAAGAGTGGTACAGACCTTAATCCCTAATGTGCCAGCAATACTGCTCTTTGTCTGTGCATTTGTTAGCACCGGGGCACCTTTGACAAATCTCATTATCTAATTGCTCCTTAGGTACTTAAATCTCTTACTAAATCTGGCTCCCAGACCCCCATCAAGACCAAAAATCCATCAGGAGGTGAGCATATAATTGTTACAATTGCATAATCACTTTTTTGTGTTATAAGGACACTTATATATTTTTAAGAATTAAAATTAATTTTACTTTTATTGATATTTGTGCAAATCTCCTCTTGTGATATGAATCTTCATTTTTTGTAGTCACACACTTCTGCTGTTTCTAGTTAATTTGATGGACATGAATTTGAGGCTTCAGCAAGATCCTATTTAACACATGAATAAAAGGAGTAGGTTCACTTGAGATTCACTTTCTCTTTCTAGTAAGGTTATTAATAGAGTATTTTGCAATAAGGAGAATTAGTTCAGTCTTGACTATTCAACAGTTTTAATAATGAACACATTACTCTATGCAAAAAAAAGAGAATGAAAAAATTATTCTAAAATAAAAGGAATTGAATCATGGAGTGAAAGGAAAAATATTGATAAGCAGACAGAAGGAACACAGAAATAATACCTTTTTAATCAATAAATTAAATTGAGAAATAAATGCTACATTCTTGTTGAATAAGAATTTAACTCAGAATTTCACTTTTCTCATAAATTCTTAAAGTATTAGAAAATTATTGATAAAATTAAGCTTATATTGAGCAATTAAATGCAGAGGAAATACTGTACAGAACTTCTATTTTTAAAAAAGACCCAAAACCCAACCAAAAATAAGACCAAGAGAACAGCATTGGGACCAAAATAGTGCATATTATTCCCTGAATAACCCACGTAAAAATTAATCCACCAATTCAAGATGTTTTCCAGTCATTTTAACACACCTCCTGTCTGAACTGAACTGGTCTGGTCAATTACAAGTCAGTGCCTCTGTCTGCTCCTGATCCTTCCTGAGGAAGGACTGTGCTCTGAGCAACATGAGCTTCACCATCCCCACACCATGTGGATACAACACTCTCAGTCTAATTTGAATTCCTAGGAAGATTTTACAGCTTCAGAATCTGTGGTGCCTCCAGGTGGTTCAGACCCTTCATCAGACTCAGGTCCCCAGCGTCAAGGAATTTCTGCCTTCTCCATTAACCAACAAGCTGAATTTATGATGCCTTCATTTGGAAGGCATCCAATTTCACTGATCTTTGTGTTGCAGTCTTCTTGTTTTCCAAAATTATTTTTTCTGACTAAACCCCCAAATTAGGATGTCTATTACCCATATGGGGAATACCTTTACTAAAACAGCAGACTGATTTTAGGAAGCTGTCAAGGTTTTCATGTCCTACAAACAACAACTTAGTATTTTACAGTACTCAAGATTCATTCACCATGAAAATCAAATCTGCCAACACACACTGAAGTTTTAACTTGGTTAACTGAACCAAGGATGAACTCCTGCTTTGCAAAGATCAGATCTGTACCCCTAGTGGCCCGTCACAATTCAATATACTTAGGATGTACCCTAATTTTCCATTTGACTACTCAAGAACATCCAAGTTAACCTGTTCAGATTTTGACAGCTCAGTATGCAGTGTCACATCTAATCATATATCAGTTCTTCTAGCCTGTTTTATAAGTCAGATTGTAGGATTATTAAGGACAAACAGAAAACACACTGAATACATAAAGATATGAATTTATTTTTAGTATAAATTAAATCTTAACAATATAATCAGCAAGACATTATTAGATATTATCTATTTTGATGAAAAAGTAAATTAAGCACTGTTACAGAAATTAAGTTCCAAAATAATGAAATTAAAATTCTTATACAGTGTGCACATAATTTTTTTCCTGATATATATGCCTTTTTTTAATCTTATCCAAGCCCTTTCATTGCCTATTAGAGTTCTAATGTTGACAGCATCCATTTGATGGTGGTAATGGAGAGTACAGCTGGTCATCACTATCCTATGTCTTTGCTATGTGCTACTGGTATTGATGGTCTGCTGTCCCTTGCTAGATGACCAACCTCGGGTAATTATTAACTTTGCTCATATGTCTTCTAGAATTTGCTTTCTCTTCATTGTTTTGTGAGTTCATGCTACTTCCATTATACTGTGTATGGTGGTTTTCAAGTAGCTGCCCATATTTACTCTTTGTGCTCTTTCTCCTAACCCTATCCTGAGCACTGGTGAGATGTGATAGTCAGGAGGTCTCCAGTGCCAGCTTGTGACCCTGCCTGTGTATCATGTCCTCTGATACCACTTCTCAAGGACTCACCTATGACACCACAACTCTCTCTGTCCACTGGCTATCTTTATACTGACCTCATAAATCTCTTATCCTGTGAAGACTATATTGTTTTATACTACCCGTGTAATAACATGGCTACACCATATGAAGAAAAGTAAAAGAAATTAGATACAGACTTTAGAAAAGTTGCTGTTATAGCTAAAACAAGAATGAACAGAACTCCAAGCTGGCCAAGGCAAGTTCATGTGATGCAAGCATTAAAAGCCTCAGTGCTGAGGCTGTGCAGACTCAGTACAAAACTTTTTTCTTTTGCAGTGCCACTGCTGCAATTATTGTACAGCTACAGGACAACTGACAGTCACAGCTGAAACCAGAAATCCTAACCTGCACATGTGTATATACAAATAATGTGCAGATACAGAGTGGGATCACACCTTGCTGATCCAACCAAAACAGAGTGCCAGTTGGGAAATGCCTATTGGAGAAGTATTGAAATTGCAAGAAAACCTGACATAATATGTGTATGAGTCCCAGCAAGATATCAAAGCCAATATCAAAGCTACTTCATATTTACTAGGGATGGTTGGAACAACTCCCATCAAAGTTTAAGTCTCTTAAGTTTGTCTATACATTGACACTTCAAAAAACTGTAGAAATTTGTTTGACGTCGCTAAGTTTCTCTCTCATAATTTTTCTGAAATGAAAGGTGACCCATACTAGTTTGGCTTGATTTATTTTGGAAATAAACTAAAGCCATTGCACATGTTTAAGAGAATGCTATGCAGGTGATGGTCACTTTATACTTTTTTTTACAATTATTTTGTAAATTGTAACTGGTTTTCCCACATATTTCAGTGACAACCCATAGGCCATTAGAGTATTCTTGACTTCTGCTAAAACTGAAAGCTTACATGTTAGTGATTCAGCAAAATCTTCATTATTTTCACCTTCATGAGTCATCACAAGTTGTTTACACCATAAGTACAAAAACAATGGAATGTGCAACCAATCTTGATTTAGCTAGCATAACTGTTATAATCTATTGTGCAATAGTAACCTACATTTGTTAAGATATTACTTCTGATGAATTATTCAGTAATCAAACAGCAGATATTTGTCATAATAAATAAAAAATGTGGTTTTTCAGAGCTAATGGGTGGTAACTTGGGGCTGTGGATTCTGGATGATTTTTTTAGGAGTGAGGATTTGATATCACATTGCCATTCATTTTTTTAACATGAAAATACCTTCTCCCCTCTGCATTTTCCTCCTAGCTGCATGACCATTACAGTAATAAATGGCAATAAGCGTCTTGATGATGATAGTGTAAACAGTAACCATGCAGAGATGAATCAAGTACTCTATGGGTAATCTCTTTACACTGGCAGCTGAATGTATTTAGATGGGTTGGCTATTCTGAATAGATGTTAACACTTTGATAAGGGGATTTATGACATTAGCAACATATAGACAGCAACTAACAATAACTTATAGTGCATTAAAAACAGAAAATTAAGATATTTCAAACCAGACCAGTGATGAGATTGATCTGAAATAGCCATAAGGGGCTCAGTTTGGAAAAGAAGCTGATTTAAACAGTATACTGCCATAAATAGCAGCTCTTAAACATCCATTATCTTGGCCATTTAGATAATTCTCTAGGGACTAGGGAGGCACTAATGAATGAAATATACGTAGGGGAGTACAGTAGAGTCTTGCTAGGGAAAACTGTGTAGCCCAGCAGATTTGGACTTAAATACTTATTTATATTTTCTGTAATACCTCTGCCAAAATCATCTTAGACTTAAATGCTCTACAATAATGGGACTTCTACGATATTAGTGCAGATGATTGTATCTAAAAAATCAAGGACATTTTCAAGAATATGAGATTTTATTTAAATGAAGAGTCTTCTGCTAAACTCACTTAGCAATTACAGCTATTTCTACACCAGTGCCTTGGTTTAACCATTAATTATGAAAAGCCCTAGATTATGAAAACTTTACACAAGCAACAGAAAAATAATTGTCAGATCTAGTCTTCTGCAGTCCACATGGGAATGTGTGACTGCTTGTGGGCATGCAGTACTTTCCTCCACTGAAAATTCAACAGCCAACAGCATGATAGTATTCATGCTGATTAGTGTTGGAGAATTTGGGATAATAGACTAGAGTCTCAGGCATGTGGGCATGGTGTTAGTATAAGCTTTCTGAAACCTTCCCTCAACACTTTTTGTTCTTCCTTGGCAGCTTAATCAGAGCAGCCTCGTCCTTTAGTACCAAAAGACAGTCAGGGTGCATTCCTACAGTGTTACACATTGTTTTATGACCTCTACATTCTTCAGTGCTGTTCCATAATGTATCCTCTTTGCCTTTAAATATGAGAGCTCACATTGATTAAGTGATTAAAATTTCCATTGTCTTTCCACAGCATTACAAAACTTTGCAGAGTAGCATAATAATTTTTAAAGCTCCTTATTTTGGTTACCCACCCTCTTAGTCCTATCCAGGACTCCAGGATCTCTGGATCAGATGTTATTATTTCAGCAAATTGTGGTTGTCGGCAGCACGGCAGCAGATGTAAAACACCTTCCATTAGTCTGACAAAGTGATATCAGCCATATCAAATAAGCATAAGCAAATCTGCCTGCCTAAGGTCTTGTGAGAATGTTTTATACTATAAATTACCAGAAGAGAATGCACTCATAAGGAGCTGTTGTCATGCAGGCCTGAGCCAAATTTTATCATTTTCCTTCTGCCAGCCATACAAAAATATGTTCTAAAAGAGAAAGAAGTTGAAAACAGCTGCCTCAAATGTGCAGACTGCAGACAGAATGTTAGGAATACCACAAGAAAATGATCACACATGGTCTATTAAGTGCTCAGGAAGAATTGAGACAAGCCACATTTTTTAATGATAGTTTGAAAACAATGTACCAATATTTCTTCTGAAGTAAAAGCTTGAGTAGTAAAACATGCTAGTCTTGCTTAAGAATCTTTAATATGGTAGAAGGGTACCTCAAATGAAGGAAGGAGAGGGACAAGAGAGAAAAAAAACCAGAATTGGTTTTTCAGTATTATTGGAGCTTAACATGAAAAGAAAACCCCTGTAAAATGTTTAGCAGCCAAGAACAAAGAAAATAACCCTCTTGTATTATGACTGCTTTCTTTTTGACTTCTCATTTCATTCTAATCACTCATTTAAGTTGTGATTGTAAACATATTCAATCATTTATATTCACAGATGCAGAATCTCCGCCTGCCATTTAGTGCTCTTCTGTGAGTTAACTTTGCAAAGTGCAAGTTAGGCTACAGCATTAAAAATGCTAAAACACCTCAACCACTGTTGACAGTGACTATTTGTTTGGGAAATAAATTCATCTCCTCACTAGAACTTCACTGGGTATGTGATTTCATTCAGAGGAAAGAAACTTTCAAATGGTGTTACAGATAATCTCTGTCCCATCCTGTAAGGTGCCATGTTTTGAAAAGCATCCTATATATGTGAAAAGCCAAAGTGAGATCTTCTGTGGAGATCAATGAGAGCCCTGTAATATAAAAGAGGCCTGAAAATCAAGGGAAAGAGCTTTCAGAGCAGGCTGTGGGGCGAGGATGTCCAGATAAACCTGATAACCCAGGCTGAATGACAGATTATTCTCTTCCTCTCTGCCATTTCTCTCTCCCAGCACAAAGAGGAAGACAATCCACACAAAGAAGTACTCAGTTCTTGACAGGTTAAACATTATTTTTGTTTTCCAGAATTTAAAGAGAAAAATGGAATTTTCAAAGTTCTGATTTTGTTTAATCTTCACATTCATCTCTAGTGTATGTATTCTGTCTTGTACATATACTGGCATGTTCTCGCCTTTCCAAACTTGTTTTTCCTTATATTAGATTTTGAAAACACGTGAACTCAGATTTTTACAACGCACTTAAGCAGGAGATGTGTGAACAGTGCTTTGGAGTGCAGATGTTGCCTTTAGGTGCAGTATTTTTCCTTGGAGACTGGGAGCTTTAATCTACGAAAATAAATCTTATTTGCAAGATATGACTAGACTAAAAGAAATGCCGAGCACAACAACATAATCTAAACACTTAAAAAACCCCAGTGCAGATAAGATGGTTCCCTCGGATCAGTTCTGAACATTTTAAAAAAAAAAAAAAAAAAAAAAGTCTTCAGATCTTTCTTATCTCAAAAATGTCTCTGGTCCTCCTGAGCAGATGATACAAAGTCAGGATGTACCAAGCCCATCAAGTACTACCTTCTTTCTCTTCTAGATTCCCTTATAATTTCTTTCTCTGATCAAATACCTTCTGTCTCTGCTTTCAAATCTTTTATTTTTATTTTTTGTTTCTGGCTGTGTGTGCACAGAGGGACTGGAGACCAGATGCATTTGCTGAGAGATGTAACACTGTAAATGAGAAGTTGTTTTAACGATGCTTAATCTGCATCTTTAAAAAAAATAGCTACTCAGCAGAAGCACAGAACTTCACATGGTAGCTGATTAAAACCATCTCCAATTTTTTTCAGGGGAATTTTAAAACTCTTTGATTTTTATCCCTAAAACAAAATATTGAAGCAGAATGTTGTTCTGTTATGTAAGGGATCTATCAATCATAGAAAAAGATGAAGTTATATAAAATGTACAAGAAAAATTGTTTACTCTTGATGAAAATTACAGGTTGAGATTTACCATAAAGAGATCTCAAGATTGCAAAAATTCTTCAGATTACTTTAAAAAAAATTCAAAGGAGAAACATATTTTTTCTATATGAGGAGGAAAACAATAAAAATGAAGGGATTAAAGTCTTTAATTTAGCAATCCTTTAAATTCTTTTTAGTGTGCAACTGAGGCAAAAGGCATTACCTGCCAATAGGCAGCTAACTGATCTTTTTTATTAGCTGCATTTTTAACAAAAATAGGAGAATGGAAAATGACCTGTTCAATTTTTCTTCACATGGAGCCAGAATTCTCTGTAAATCACTGATCCTTAGCATTCAATATTCAATTTCCTTCTATTTAAATGTGTATTTTTAAGAGATTGAGCTTACATGGGCTTCATGTATAATTTAAACTCCTCAGGCAAAGCTATTTTATTACTATAATCATATTAAATGTAAGTGATCTATAGAAAAAATATTTAAGTGGGATGGAAATGGAAACAAATGGAAATATGAAGTGAAACAAAAATGCTGCTTGAATACATTTGTTAAGTGAAGTCTGCAAGTAAGAGAATCAGGAAAGAAAATTGGTAGTGGAATCTATAAAAAATGCAGGGAACACTGAAAAATCAGTGAATTGAAGATTCATATCTGGAGCCAAATAATTCAAAAGGCAAATTAACATCTCCTACGTGAGGCCTTGAGTTCTTTTTAAAAATCTGGTCGGTTACTAAACACTTTCAAAAAATCTGGAACTCAAATTTTTTTTGTGATGGGGTACTAAACCCAGAGGTGCACAGACTCAGCCTCAGCAAATTCAAACCACTCAGCCAGCTTTTCAGATTAATTTATTCTGCAGATTTACAGAAGTGGCTAAAAATATTCAGGATTACACTAGCTAAGAATTGATGTCTTACATGTATGCAACATTTCTAATAGGTTTACATTAATATCTGCTTCCTGTCTAAAGTGTTTGGTTGGAGAAAGAAATCCACAGTAAACAACCTAGCAGAATAATCCTGCTATTAAAGGAGAGAAGCACCATCCTGAATGGCAATTGATATAGCTGTTGGCAAGATGATTAGCAGTACCATTTGCACCTTTAATCTAATTGGACTCATGCATGCAAGTTAAATTATCCTCAGGATTTATGTCACTTAAGGGAAAAGCTGAGCTGAATCAAGCATTTAAACATTATTTTTGGATCTGGCTCATTATACCACCTGGGATGAGAACGTGCTGCTCTGCTCTGATCTTCACTGACCCCCATCAGTGACTGTCTCTGCAGCCCAAAGGTGCTGGACTGGCACAGGAGCTCTGCACAGGTACTGGGCTTCAGAGCCACCCCTGCCTGCTGCTGGTAAATTGAATTGACTTGCTCCTAAGTGCATCCAAAATGCTGACACTGCACCCTGGTCTTAAGGACTTGTACACTTCATGGTTTCTAAAATTCAGGGAGGAGAGGGTTCTCTTCATTTCTCACCAGATTTTTCACTGAAAACAATGCCATTTTTCACTGAAAACAATGCCATTTTTCATAATTATATTTCAGAAAAATCACATTTTCCTTGTGATGCTCTGGCTCATGTTGTTGAACCAGTATCAACAATGAGGACTGGACTATTGACTTGCTGTAATTTCAATGTTTAAAATTATTATTAGTTTTACTCTGTTCTAAATAAGGTCCTAATCTCCTCACAGAATCTGATCCTAGAAGAAGGCAGGACCGTTTTTTCCATTTGATTCACTCTTCACAAGTAGCTTCATGACTCATATTTTGTGTCCTTTGAAAGGATTGATTCAAGCCACTGTAGAGATCTGTGAATTCAACACTGGAATTACGTGGCATCACTAGGATGTGCCAATAATATTCACATAAGTGAGAGATGAATTACAGAAGATTTTAATTATGATCCCTCACTCTAGTGATGTATCATTTATGAACATTATCTGGATAATGTTAGAATCCGACCCTCTATATACTCTCTGGAAATGCTTCTCAAAATGGACTAATGCAGAGGTCATCCACAAGGTGATAGATACTGTTTCTTGCACCTTCTGGAAAAATACAGCAGACAATTTAGGAATAATATTTAGTAAAGGATATTTTGTGAGTACGCATTTACTCTAAAGACAAGAGTTACAAAGCCTTGAAAATATTCTGTGACACTCTTGTCTCTCATCTAGTCTCATCTGCCTGGGTGGTGGGAAGCTTTTTGGCATTTCAGTCTAGGTGAAGTCCTACAACCCATTTTCTTTCCAGTCTTTCTCAGTGTGGTCCTTCTGAAGTGCAATATCCTTTTGAATGGATATTCAGATGCCAGATTTGTTTCCTGCCTTTCATAGGTTATGGAGACTCTTGTTTTGCAGGAGAGTCAGGCAGAGTCAATGTTCCTGCTTTTAGCTTGAAAAGGTTTTAAAGATCAATGTGCAATAATAACAGAAAATTGGCCTCAAGATTGTCACGAGCAAGTGGTACCAGAATCAATACATAATTTCTGACAGACAGGTGTCTGTTTTTTGGACTGAAGAGTCCAATCTTCTCAAAATTGCTGCCTTCTTAATTTCAGCAACCACTTTCAGAGAAACAGTAAATTGAGAGTACCTTCCAGCCTTGATCTTGATGTCCATACCCCCAAAAGTCCTAGGTCACTTAGTCTTTGCTGATAGCTCATACTTCTCAGAGGGCTCCCCTAGGAAAACCTTGATAGCAGCCACAACACAGGATGTGGCATGTCCTAAACCACATTCTTCTCTGCAGGATCTGCATCATGTTTCCCATATATCTTGAACATTTTAAGGCTGCATGGGCCTTCCTCTGGGGTGCTGGTCTCTTTCTACAGATCTGTGGATGGTAACAGGTGAAAGACACCTGTTTCAGTTTGACCTACCTCAAATTGCTCCTACCCTTACCATTTGCAAATGAGAACATTAAGTCCACA
>VYXF01000793.1:412742-447291 GCA_013397295.1 Polioptila caerulea
CCTTCCTTCCTTCCTCCCTTCCTTCCTCCCTTCCTTCCTCCCTTCCTTCCTTCCTTCCTTCCTTCCTTCCTCATAAATCACTGCACAACTCTATAATTTTCATTTTCACATTGCTATTTTCCAAGCTGTTCAAAAATGTAAATATCAAACCAGCTCAGCCCAGTGAATTGTTTTTGTTTCACTAGCAACATCTTTTGCTTTCCTCACAGTTGGTTGCTCTCTGTATTCTAACCCATCCCTTATCTTGCACACAATTCACAGGCTAATCCCTATCTTCTCTCTTTTAATAACAATTGTCACATCAAGTACTTTATTAAAATCCTGAGATATTACATCTGTTTCATCTTTCTTGTTTAAAATGGTCTTGTTTTATCAAAGAAAGTGATCAGGTGCGTCTAGTGTTATCTCTCTTTGATAAGAACAAGACAGCACTCACAGACTGATCCAGATATATCCTGATCATATGCATTAATAATTTACATTTCTATCCCAACCCAAATGAACCCCATCACTATAAGACCATTTCATTCTTACAAGTCATATGTTGTCAGAGTGATCCAAATTCATAAAATTTCTTCTAGGAATTAATTTTAATTTCATTCTTATATCTTGTAATCCAGACCATTCTGAAGATCCCGTGTAAGGCCAAAGGTGGGACTAATAGCAGTGGAATAAAATATCAGTGGTATATTCTCTGGGAAAGCGACTTGAAAATAAGTATACCTGTGATTGTTACACCAGATAGATTCTATCTATAACAGTTATTGTGGTAGGGACATTTTTCTGCAAATCTCCTTCTGTAAAAATACTAGGTTTTACAGTTCCTGCAGGGAAAACTGGTGTGCATTTATTCCAGTAGTAACTTCTCTAGTCCCACTCTTATACAACTCAGTCAATGCCAGTAGCAAGGGAAAAATGCTCCAAGGAAAAGACAAATGAAATGTCACCTTTGAAAGGGTATAGAATTTGGCCTAGAAAATCAGTATATTCATTCTCTACAGTAAATACAAGATCCCTTTCTGATGCTTGAGTATAGACAAAATTAAAATAGTAGAACAGCTAATATATCTGACTGCTTAATAAAATTCTTCCCTGACATTCATAGGATATGGTGAAGCACCCATGAAATATTCTTAAATCAAGCTCAATGAAGCTGGTGTCTAAGTGCATGCACTAAATATAGCTGCACTAAGAACATTGTCACTATGAACCAGGGGTTCATTCTAGAGAAGATAAAATCAACCAGATTCTTGTCTCAGAGTTGAGAGAAAGGGATTAAAAACATTTTCAAATTTTCATCAGATGAAAAACACTTTTGAAATATTCATTTCATATGCTCAAAATCAGAGACTTAGTCATAGTCCCACAACTATCCACAGTGAAAAATTACAAAGATTTTGAAAGCTGCAGCTCCATTCAACTCTCCATCATTCTCTAGCTCTCTTGTCTCCAGCCTCTTTCTTTTCAGGGTTTTCTTCTCTCTTATGTGACACCTGCTTCAATAATTACAGGGAATTATTTTTCGGCCATCTGCCAGAATAGATTTGGGTCTGGATGATGCCTTTTCTTTTTCTATTACCAGATTGGGAAAGTGGTTTGAAACTGAAAATAGAGATGAGAAAGAATAGGAGTTAGGAAAAAACTATGATCTGTAGTACAGTCATCATGACATTAAAATGATGCCTGAGATGATCATGGAGAAGGTTCTAAAATTGTAACCTTTTTCCCACTTCCAGCTAGCTGAAAAAACCCGAAAATTTTCCATTTAGCTGAGAGGAGGATATTACTAGAAAGAAATAAGTAGGTAGCCACAGCACAGAAATTTGGTGATTTATTGACATTTACACAGGAAGAGTGAAAAGTAGGCCAAGAAGATCCTCACACATGTGTGACTTGAGCATATAAGTCTTTTAATGGTATGAATGAATCAGAAGTTGTGACGGTGTATGCATTTTAGAAGGGTGGAATTTGTCCCATCATGTTGTCTGGAGAAAAGTATGACACACTGTAATGAGCTTTAATTTATTCTCCTGTGTGCAAACTCATTGTGAATGCAGAAACAGACATTGTGGTGATTAGATTTAATAGGATTAGGACTCCCTGATGCCTTGCTTGTACAGTGATTGTTCAAATTCTTGTAGAAGGAACATTTTAATTTCATTTCTTTGTAAAATTCAAACTTCATTACCTCTTCAGCTCATTTATAATTTAATTCATTACATAATATTTATTTTCTCTTCTAATAATTACACCTCTACTTCACCTTCCTAGCTGTGCTGGTTCTGGATGGGGTAGAGTTAATTTTCTTCCCAGTGCAGGGCTGAGTTTTGGATTTGTGCTGAATACAGGGTTATTAACGTAGAGATGTTTTTGTTATTGCTGAGCAGGGATTGCACAGAGCCAAGGCCTTTTCTGGTTTTCCTTCTGCTATGCTGGCAAGGAAGCTGGGGGCTCGTGAGAAGCTGGGAAGAGACACAGCCAGGACAGGTGACCTCATCTGACCAAAGGTATATTCCAGACCGTGTGACATTATGTGCAGTATTTAAAATCAGGGAAGAGGAGGCAGAGGGGAACATTTGAATGATGGTGTTGGTCTTCCCAAGTAACCTCTACATGTGATGGGGCTGGGCTCTCCTGGAGATGGCTGTACACCTTCCTGCCTGTGGGAGGTGGTGAATCAATTCCTTGCTTCATTTTCCTTTTGTGTGCCGCTTTTGCTTTCCCTATTAAACTGGTTTTATCTCAACCCATCAGTTTTCAGGCTTTTATCCTTCCAAGTCTCCCTGAGTGGGCTGCTGTCTGGGGTTATGCTATGTCTGGAACACATTTCTGTACGGTATCAGGCTTGGTTCTTTTATTCTGTTACAATTCGCTCTTTTGTTCTAATAACAACAAGACACATTAATTTCCCCTTTTTGTTGAAGCACAGCTTCACTGGGGAGAATGAACAGATTAAAGAGAATGACTGTAAGGTATCTCAGGCCCATTTTCCTCTAGGTATTCATTATACTCAGTTTTTGACACCATTCTCAATTCTATTTTGTATATAAGATGGTGACTTAACCACCCCAATGGTTACAACAGATGTTGTTAGGTCATTGTTACTGGCATGAGCAGGAATATATTTCTGGCAGACTGTTGCAGTCTCTAGCTTTTTGTTGTATTAACTGGGATTGGACAAAAAGGGTATCACCATGCTGGTGTCACCATCGATTCAATATGCTTGGGGTTGTTTACTGGTATTGCTTGGAAGGCAGGGCTGCATTCCTCACTAACACTCTATCCCATTTTCAATAGGAGCTGTGAGGTCTGGTGTTAGTTTGTGGGCATCTTCTGTAACTGCAGCACAGGGAAGTATCTTCAACATTTGAGCCCCTTCTTCACCCTAATAATTTGCCACATAATTCCTATATATAGGGTTTATAACCAAAGCAAGACAGAAGCTAGCTCATCCATTCTATAAAGAATACACTTAGCTCAATGTGGTTTAATAAGAAATCAAAGCTAGAGTGGTAGCACCCTGCTAGAATGGATTGTAAAACAGATCTAAATTAAGCCACATTCAGATGACAATTTTAAAAATTCTACTCTGCACACGGGGCAGAGAGTTAAATACAGTGCTGTCTTTAGTAAACTATATAGTCGCAGTAGTCTATTCTTCTTAAATATGCTAAGAAAACACGGTTTCTAACATCTTCTCAGTGCCAAAGCAATGGTTGGAAGGTTAATTCATTAACTTAATCATATGGTTTGGGTGCAACTGCAGTTTATCACCCAAAGCTCTAGAGATGAAAACTTCTGTTTCAGGAAAACAAAAGCCAGTACTTTTTCCCCTAAAGATCAAGGCAGAAGTTAACAGTCAGGGGTCATTCTTGTCACTACAGCTTTGCAGGAACGAAGCCTAAAGCTGTGAGTTATGTGGAGATTTCTTTCTGTTCTGTTCTGCTGTGTTCTGAATTCTGTTCTGTCACTGTTCAGTAGCACCCTTATACAAGACCCACAGCCTTTTTAATCACTCTTCGTTTAACTATCAAAAGCCCTCTTTTACATGTAAAGTGGTTGCCTCCCCATTTGTGGTACAGTAGCAGGATATTTGACCACAGACTCACCTATGCTTCTTCCAAAAGTATAAATTGACATTTTAAATGCTCCACAGCAGAGAATGAGAATACAGCCCCAACCACAGACAAGACATCTGCTCCTCCCTCTCCCCAGAGCAGGGAGGCCTCTTCAGTAAAATTTGCACCTCTGCCTGTCTCAAAGCATACATGGGGGAAATTGAGCTTAAAGAATGGTAAAGTTAAGCTTAATGAATTCTCAGTTATGGTGGGGGTTTTGTGGCTTTTTTATTGGGTTTTTTGTTTGGTTTTTGTTGTTGTTTGTTTCTTTTTCTTTTTTGTTTGTTTTTGGAGGGTTGTTTGTTCTTTCTTTCTTTTTAAGATTTCGCACTAAAACACTAAGTGCATTTTTAGATAGCAATTCCAAACTTTTATTTCTGTTGTTTCAATGAACCACACTATTTGTGAATATACAATTGTGAAGCTTTCTATTGAACATGACCAGGCTTAGAGTGCCAAATGGGCTATAATCAGAATATATCCCAATGACACCCAGCCCCGCTGATCTCTGAGGAGCAGATGGAACACAGGGGGTTTTATTTTCTGCCAAAGTTCTATACTCTTCATGCAGCAAGTTTCATTTCACCCAACACTAAATATAAATATAAGGTAAAAGATAAGAAATATGGCCATTCTGCTTGGCTTGTAATACCACATCTTTCACATGGTGAAGGTAAAAAATACATGGCTTTTAGTAATTATTTAGTAGTAAAGTATAGTTCCATTTGGAGTGGGATATTTGGAGGTACTTCCTTTACATTGTATACAACATGGACTGTAAATTATCAGCCACAGTGTGGAAATACATTTCTTCTGCTTCTTAATAATCTCAGATGATGAGATAAAGATTGAGATTGAAATTAATTACTTTAGCATAAGTAGCTCTTTCTGTAACTCTGTTTTCATGATTCATTATGTAAGTTATAGTAATGTTCCAGCACTGTGTGAGCATAATTGTCAGTTGTAAAATGACAAAAAAAGCCTCTAATTAAAGAATAAAAGAAGTGTGAACAAACAATACTATAGGATGCTTCCATTTAGGCCGAGGAAGTAGAAAAGTATATCTTGAACATCAATTTAATGGACAGCAGCAAATATTAGTAATTGGAAGAGTAAAAATCACCAAACATTAACTAACATTGCTTCATGGACTTTCTAATCAGACTATAAAACTTTAAACAGTGCTTGACAGACTGCCTTAGTCTTAATTTTTCACATACTTGAAACTAATCAATTTAGTTACAGCTTTCTAAAGGACTAGAATCATATGAATTATGCTTATCACCTTTTAAATATCTCAGATCAAGTATTGCTGCTAAATTTCCTGTTAAGTATTATGTAAATCAAAAATCTTATGACACTATTATAGGAATTATATAGGCCTATTTTTATAAACTGTACCTTGGTTCTTTGAAGATTATTATTCCATTAAAGATAAAAGTGTTCAAGGATGCATTATAATACTAGAGTGATAAGTAGATATGAGTTAATTATGATTTTCTATAGGTGAAAGTTCTGATTACAACTATGTATCACTAGCTTCTGTAGTATTAAATGGTGGATTTTATCTATTCCTTCACAATTTTTTATACATTTTAAAATGCTGTTTAGGTCACAGAGTTAAACTTAACGCTTGTTTTAAGTAAAACATAATAGACAATTATCTGGAGGATTGCAATAAAAGTTACTTTGGCTTATGCCTACACTTTGAGATTTGGAGGGAACTTAATTTGTGAATTACTAAACCTGTGATTTTTTTTCCTGGTGTAACCAGTGACAACCTTGGTTGTGACTAGTAACTTCAGTGTTCAGTTTTTGGTCTCAGATTACACAATTAATAGCAAGTGACCACATTAGAAAATAAAATGCAGAATTAACTGCTAGTTTACAAATCATTTAAGCTCAACTAAGGCAAAAGGACTCAGAGAGAGGAAGACTCAGTGGCCCCAGAGTAACACTGGGCATTAATACATTAATTTTTAAGGATAGAGATTGTTTGGAAAGACATTTCCACTGCCCAGTTACTGAATTGTCTGTTCTTTGCTTTGTTAATTCACCTTACCTTCTCCTTCTTTAACATCCTCACTTTTTAATGGTAGTATTTAGGTTGGCCAAAAAATATGCATTAGGATTGAATGGCTTTGCCATGTTTTTTGGGGGGGAAGACAAATAAATCAGTTAGATTAATAGAACAGTTCCTTTGAAAACAGAAGAGGCTATATCCAAATATATAGCCTCTCCTCCCTTAAAGAATTTGTAAAGGATATTTTGCTTTAATTTCTTTGTGAAAACTTTAATTTTCATGTAAGCATACTTAAAATCTACTGCTGCTTTAAAGACCTTGAATGAATGAAGAAACATCATTCCCAGGGAAATTAATGTAATGATTAATTACCCTCATTATTAAAAATAAAAATAATGCCTTATTTTTTATAGATTAAGTTCTGTAACCATTAAGACTTCTGATAAAATACAGGCCTGTCTACTACCAAAAAGTTCTTTTTCACATAGGAATAAGATTGCCTGGTTAATTTTCTGTGGATGACTAGACTAAATTTCTATACAGTATTACTGGATAACTATTTCTAACATCTAAGATGACTTTTGTTGCTCTTCCTGAAACGTATGAAGCTTGAATAAACTTTTTGTGTTTTGACAATGACAAATAGATCTCAAACCAAACCGAACACAGCTGCAAATCAATACCTAATATGGCCTTGATATTTCCACACTGACATGGTCTAGAATATCTTTAACCTTTTATTCTGTGCAAAAAGACAGTTTTTACTTATTTTTGGCTAGGTTGAGAACACCTTTTTCACCTATTGAACAAGCTAGGAGCTCTCAGATTCTCAAAGGTCAGTTGCTGCCTAGTGTGTACCAACACACCCGCTTTTTCATAAGGACCTCCAAATTTTTTCAGAATGGCTGCAAATTTAATCTTATTCTAACTCATTTTGTTTTTATGACTGTTCAGAAGTTTGAAGCCAGCTCACCTTTACATCCTGTAGAAAGGCATAAAACAGACATGTTTATTTTCTTTACTGCTAACCTGATGAGTACTCTTAAAACACAACTAAGGTCAGCCAAATCAAGAGATATTACCTTCCCTGTTGCAAAGTGCCCTTTTTCCAAGTTCAGCTGTAAAAGTTGCTGAGTCAAGTTCTGTCTTTGCCAGTTTAAAACAAGACCTATTTCTCCTAATCTCTTATGGTTTCCCTTTTAGCCCTTCCTTCACAAGCTGATACAACTTTACAAAAAATAGGTGTTTATTAAGAAGAACCTGTAGTATAAGGATCCTTAATTATACCTATCCTTATTCATACTTATAACATTTAAGGATACCTAAATTTATATTACGCAGAAAGGCATATCTTACCCCCTAGGAGAAAGGGAAAGGCTCTTCTCTATCTGGACACTCTGTTTCTGAGGTATTTATTTATTCAACCTGCAACAGAAGGGCTTCAACAGCCATTTGAAACTAAAGAGCTTCTAAAGCCTGTCTTCTCCCACCACCCCATCTCCCTTCCCTCCACCACTGCAAAATGTTCTGTAGATAGTGCTGCAAGGCCTCTTTAAGCGGAGGACAGACTTGAACCTGAGGCTGCCATGTGATACAGTAATTGCTTTAGTGTTGGTGCTTATTGTATTTAATAAATTAATAAATACGTCTTTAAATTCCAAAAAGAGACAATAAACAGAGGCACAGAGCAGCTGTAAAATTTCCATCCTTGCAGAAGTTCAAAATTCAGGTGGAAAAGGTCCCAAGAAACTTCATCTAATATCAAAATTGGATGCATCTTAAAAATTGTCCCTTATTGGAAAATGAAAAAGAAACATATAGTCTTCAAAGTTGCATTCCAACCTGAATAATCTTATAATACTAATCAAATTTATTGAATATTCAAACTCCTGAACAGTCAAATTACAGAGCATGCCTGGGAAAGATTGTACAGAGTATTGGGAAAGATTTTTGTATTCCATCTGTGTCCTCACAATTTCATATTGATCAGAGAGCCTATAATTGTACTCAGAATTTATTGGTAGCATGAAACTATTCATGAGCATTACCTCTAAATGCCTATGGAATATAAGAATCTCAGTCAGGTCATTAAATAACTGCTGGGAGCTGAGGAGCTAGGACCTGAAGAACTGTGCACTAACATAGACTTTCTTTGTGGATCTGTTCGTTCCCTAGCAAAACTGGAAAGGGTTTTTCAGCTGTGTTGCTTTTGCATGAAGCTCCCATTCCTGTAAATGGAGTTTAAGTTTTCTAAGTCTAAAGGTATGACATTATTTTTGTTTGCTATTTAAATTTACTTTATTACTCTATTATGGTTGTATTCTCAAATGGGTTTTTCCTATTTCATATCAATAAAGAAAAAAAGAGAAAAAAATATTCTGTGAGTTCTTACCAAAATTTTGACAATTTTGAAAAAAAAATGGAAACACCATAATTTTTACACATCATCATATTTGTACAAATTTGGAGTATGTAATTGTTTTGGTTAAAGAAAGGCAATCACTTGCCATTGAACGTCATTAAAATTGGCAAGGATCCGTCATTCTCCCAGGAAACACAACACATTTGTGAAACATGATTACCTCAAATGAATCTGTCATTTCACACACTTGAGAGATAATTTTTGCCTAATGTGTGATTCTGTTTCAGTTTACATTACCCTAAAAAAAGGAAAGAAGTGTTAAAGCCTACTATTCTTTACTCAGGTTTGTTGGGGCTTTTTGTGTTAAAACTGGATACATTTCAGAGATTTGTGTGAATTTTAACTGTAACATGTTCTAGAATCCCATCCCACTTCTGTGAAAATTGACACTTTCCTGTTTAAATAAAAGTGAATTTTCATATGTGTTTTAAGGACTGACAAATCCACACTGTGGTCTGGCTGCATACTGCCAAACCCCCTGATGCATTAATTTGGTGTCTTCTTTCAGAAGCTGTATCAAACTGAACATCTGTTTGGAACTCTCCATAATCCAAACCCATGGTTTATGTGAACTGAAATTACCAACCCATACTGGTTTATGCCACTGGAAGATTTCATCCATCAAAGAGAGCAAACAGAAGGACATCTATTCCAGGAGGGCAATTTACCTTAACATCCCAATTTTTAACACCACTTTCATCCAATGTACTATTTATAGCTGTGAAAAATTAGTTTTAAACCCTGATGTGGTAGTTTGCACAGCTTACAAGTAGTTTCTGGCCTACAGAGGTAGGCCCAAAAAATGTGGGTATGCATAATATTGCATGCAGGAATCAAGAAAACTGACTTGCATTTTCTTTACAGACTGTTGGTGAATCTCTGGATAGTTTGAGTAGGCTCCTTGTTTAGACAGGCTTTCCAAGGAACTTTTAGTTTCCTCCAAGGTAACATACAGCCACTTTTCACTGTCAAATCAACTCCACAGAGGTACATCTGAAATTGCTTTACATGTTCTCAAATCACATTGTAGCTGTCAACACTATATATGTTCTCAGTCCTACGCAAGCTTTTTGTATTAGATATTATATAACTATTGCTGCTTTGCCACCTTTTGTTATGTCTTAAAATCTGCAGCCAATATCTAATATTTCAGAATATTAGGCTTCATAGAATTCACATGTGCTGAATTCCTTTGAGGGGAGAAAAGAAGTTTTTAGTCTTAGCAAGCAGACTAAAAACCTATAACCTAGAGAAAGTAAGGGTTTCTAGTTTTCTGAATCTGTACTAGTACACAGCTTTCTGTAAAAAATGCTTTTTTAGAAAATATTTTGTTTTCCTCTAAGAACAAGCTTTTTGGATTTAAATTTTTTTTTTTTTTTTGCTTTATATATTTTGTTGATGATGTAATTGTTTTTTCTCATTATCTTTATGGTCATATAGTTCACTGTCAGAATAATTTCTATGTGTTCTTTTCATTAATGTAGAGATAACTGGGCAAGATTAAGGGATGTAAAGCATAGCATCGTTGTGCTTCTAGGCCATTTCATTATTAACCCCATTATTCAGAAGACAGATCACTTCAGGCTGGATGTTTGTATAGATAGATTTTGATTCCAAGCAAATTATATACATAAACCTTTTTTCTTTCCTTCCACCAGACTGGTATTTCCTAAGTTTTGCTACAGCAGCAACAATATTGTATAAGGCTGCCCCAAATATGTCCTTACATAAATATTACCTGAGGTAAAAATTTCACCCTTGTAGTACATCAGATCAATTGCTTACATTAAATCAATGATGAAATTGGTACACTTATAAGAACAAATCTTTTGCAATTAGTCTGAACTGAAAATAAGCCTTTTGCCACCTTTCTAGCTCTTTTTCTTTCTTCTAGGGCTGAGTGGCTTTAGAGCCTCTGTTACCAGCCCAGGTTTCTTTGGCATGTACCTCCATGCCACATTAGCATGCAACTACCATCATAATATGAAGCTTTTTTTTTTCAGGCCATGCAGGAAACATAGAACAGATTTTGGGTAGTACTGCTCCAGAGTCAAGCCAAAAGATCACATCGAGATTTACATTGAGATTCAGAGAGTCCTCATTCACGAATTGAAAAATATCAGTGGAAATATCTGAAAAAGGGCCTGAAGAAGGTCCAGGGAGGGATCTAGGAGCTGGTTTTGGTTGCCTAAGACCTTAAAGGTGCACAGTGAGAAGAGGCTACTGACAGAGATTGCAGCAGGAGAGGCTCACTATCAAGAGGGGTTGCTGAGTGTCCATCCCTAGACGTGCTCAAAACAAAAATAATGCAATCTCACAGCTGGCTTCAATAGGGAGGCTGGGCTGGCCAATTTTCACTGCTTCCTTCCAGCATAAATATCTCATGATATTTATGAGATATTATCGTGTTCCACAACATTGAAGTTAATCAAAGTAGCAAAAGTTTATATTACCTTTTCAAAAAAATATTTGAATATGAAAGCAATTTTTTCTGTTTCCCCAAGAAACTTCCCAATACAAGACCTTGTATGTCTTTTATAAAAAAAAAAATTACAGCTCCAGTAAACTGGTAAATTATCTGCTAACATTATATTACTCCTAATTCTCATATTTAACACAATCATCTCACTTGGGTAGAAAAACTGTTTCTGTTTTATAAAAGAAGCATGTTTTCACAAAAATAGTTCCTCTAAAGACAAACTATCAAAAATGTAAACCATATTATAATATAATTAAAATATAAGCTTTAATGTACATCATATATCCTGCAATAATTTTTGACCTATCACAATAAATAATTTTTCTTTGTTATCTCACTTTTTCAATATTTTGGTTCTGTAACTAGTAGAAATATCTATAATCTAATTATGTAAAATTTTGAACTTTAATTTCATTTTCAAGAAGGCTGCTAGAACATTCTGAACTTTCAAAACATTTAAAAATGCACAAAAAGGCTAATGAGAACCTTATCAGAATTGGTGACTTCCTACAAAATATTTTTTGTTTTGATCAATCTTTTTCTGATGAAAATTACTTCCAAGATTTTAAATGTTATCCGACCAGCTACCCTCTAAGCGCTGCAAAAACCAAGCTGCCACTGCTGCTGCTTAGATAAATAATAAAGGCAGGCTGATAAAAGCTTGCTGCAACAGAAATTCCAGTTCAGCCTTTTATAGGTATCTAGACAACATGAAAGTCACCTCTATTCTCCCTCTCCTTCTTTGCCCTTCAATATGCAGTCACTCACAGCCTACAAGAGTGAAACAATATTAAAGTAAGCTCAATATGAAAGTAAGCTCCAATTTCTGCAGCCTTTTTAATTTTATCTCTGCTGATGGTCTTTAAGACCTAAGGACAACATGAAATGAGATCCTAAGGACAATGCTATTGTTGTTTACTTCTAATGGAATTAATTTTGCATATTTTTTCTCATAGTTGCAGGCATAGAAATGTCATTTCCAATTATTCTTTGTGAGGGGATGAAATATAATAGATAAAGACATAAAAATACAATAAAGAAGAGTAAGTAGATAAGAGTGAATAATTCACATTTCACCAATGTCCCTCTTTATGATGGATATCCTCCTTATCAGGCCCATATTTGCTTCTAAGTCTGGCACTATCTGACTTCTATTACTGCAAATTATTGCTGGCAATATTGAATTGTGGTACTAAAATGCTAGACAAATGACTTAAACGTCAGAGTATGGCTTTCACCCCAGTTAAAGCTGCTTGCACAATCATTTTGTCCTCATTTTGCCTCTACTCTGTTTGTCATACCAATGAGTGTTTGCAGAGCCACACTTGCCCGAAGCCCTAGGCAGGATCAGCTCTGCCTTGTGCCATAAAGGCAGCAAGGAAAGTATATCTGCTCGTGGAAACTTCCTAAAAAGCAGCTCATGGAGTCAAGGGCTGGTTCTCAGAAACAAGAGATTTTCTCTCTCTGTGACAGTTATTTGCAGGCATAAATACTTGCAAATACCAAAGCAGCAACAGAGGGGTATCAAGACTAAATATATAGAAGCAGATTGCAGTGGTTTTGCTTTACAAATTTGTATTTTTTCAATTAAGTTCAAAGCAGGTTTAAACTTTTAAATAATAAAACTTTATTAACTAACACTAAAAGAGAAAAAAAGCCAAAACACCAAGAAGTAGAACGAAACTTTCAAAACACTTCTCCTTCCCCACCAACTATTAATTTTCTTACTCCAATATAGAAAGACAAAATTTGAGATTTTCAGTCAGTTACCACTCTTAAAATAACCTTTTCTCAATTCACCAAGGAGAAAGGAGTCTCTCTTGAACACCACAGAGATTTTCCATAAGATACCAGTTCTCTTGCTCTCACAGCTCACAAACAGCAGGTCCAGAAGAAGGAAAATTGCTATTGTGAAGTCCCCTCACATGAGACAGCCTTTGTAGCCGTTCATGGGCTATACCTATTTATTAGGCTACAGTTTAAGGATGCTTTTTCTGGTGTAAAACCAGAGTTCTCTTCATCTATCTCATCTTCATCTCAAGAAAATAGAGGTTATCTTTTCTTATGGGGCAGAGGGCATCATTTCTCTCTCTCTCTTTCTCGGTCTTCCTCTGTTCAATTTCTCCAGTAGATCACAATTACATCAACTCACACCCCCCTAAAAACATTCCATATGTTACATGGTATTAAGTCCATTCTCTATGGCTTCAAAAGAGAAATCTAGCCTAACGGCCACTCCTTAAATCTTCTTCCAACGTAAGATTCTTTTCTGTCTCTCTTGACATTAAGTCTCATGTTGTGTCTTTTCACATTTTATTCAGTCTCTTTTTTTTTTCTTTCTCACTGAGCAGGATTCATGCTTTGGTAGTTTCACCTGGTCAGAAAAGCAAACATTTTCACTCGAGTGGGCAGAGCCACCCCTCGGTCTCAGCCGTGGGATGTCAATAGCTTCGGGACAGCTTTCTTGGTCACTTGCTGCTGCACTAGGAAGGCCGATGTTCTTCCCTCCCCCAGCCCGGGACCCGGCTCGGCCCTGCCCTGCCCGCCCGCGGGGGGCCCGTCCTGCAGCCGCTGCTCTCAGGGTTACGCGGCTTTTTTGTCTGCCCGGCTACGTCGAGAGAGGGAGGGAGGGGAGAAACAGCTCGGCCGGTGCTGCAGCTGGGAGGGGGCTCAGGAGTTTTTTGGAGTGTTTTGGAAAGGGTCTCGGTTCTGCGGCAGAGCCCGCCCGGCCCGGCCACTCTGCCACTTGTACTCAGATTGGAAAAGAAAAAGGAGCTGTTCCCGCGGTTTGTGGTTTAAAATGTGTGCTCACATAAGGCANAAAAAAAAGAAAGAAAGACTGAATTTCTAATCTCTCCTAAAATGTGGATACATTTAGTTTTTTGTACATCCAAAACCGGTGAGCAGCCCCAGTGATTTTGCATGTGTGTTATAGTCCTGGCTAGTTCAAGGAAAACACAGCGAGAGAGAAAGAAGTAGATTTCCAAAAGCCTGCTGTAGTGGTGACTAGATATTGGTCCTATCTTACTGTCTGGTGCCAAGTTATTGGTATGTTTCAGAAGGTGGGAGAAGCAGAAAGGACAGGCTATTTAAATGCACTGCAGTTTTCTTCCTCTCCTGTTAAATTGTGAAGATAAATTTATCATGCAGCTACAAAACATGAGATTTTATCCAAGCTTCTGCAGTCCTGAGTCATAGTAACTCAAAAGGACCTGTCAACAACACGGATAGAAAAAATATTTGGCAGAATAGATTCCAGCCAGTAAAAATGCAGAAATAATAGAATCACCTTAGTGAACTTCATATTAAATAGTAGAAAGATCCAGAGATGGAAATCACCATCTCTGTACAAATGTTGAGATCCTTTGGATTTCATGTAAGTCTGGTGAAAAAAAAATGGACAGAATATGGTTTTGATAATGGTTTTGATTATTAAGTCTATTTTTATGTCTATATGCATGTTTGGGAGGCTGAAAAAAAAGCATAAAGCAGAAATTAACATGCACCTATTAATGTCCTTGTAACACGATCCTAAGAAAACCAAAAAAAGCAAGAAAAATGTAACTTGCATGACAGTCAGTATTTTAAGGATGTGCTGGTATTTTGAGAGAGCTCTTGTACAATGCTCAGACACCTGTCTTTGATTGAGTGAGGTTTACTCCTTGAAAAATCCAAAATATATATCTTTCCATTTCACCGTTGAACTCTCTTCCTGAAGAAAGATCCCTTTGTGTCCCTGGTGATGGAAACACACACTCTGAACAAAACTGCACAAGAGAGAAGTTCTGTTACAGGATTGCACAAGTCAAAATCTAAATCTCAATGTAAAATTCTTATTTATAGCCATGTTACTTTGTGGGAAAACAGTTCCTTGTCCTTTTTTGAGACACAGAAGAACTCAGTGTCAGATATTTCTAAAAGCAGAAATGCAGACCTAAGCTATCACCCAGGAGTTGGTCTTAGCTTAGAAACAATTTCCTGTCATGGTTTATATATAACTCACGTAAGTTTGCACATCATTAGGTACCATCACCTATCCTCCCACTTCCCACTATCCCAAGATGGGGGAACATTAATAGGCTAAGTACAATGTAAATATTTAGCTCAAATATGCTTCTTGAATTTCTCAGAATATGTTTGAAAAGCAGGGAAAGATCTAAGAGACATGAAAACTCACTAATTGCAATAAAAACCTTTCCAGGATATGACATTTTTCTACTACTTCTATCACTACTTGAGCATGTAATTCCTGATTAGTTACATATTTTTGTCATAAAATCACTTCTAGAAATATTCACTGTCTCTGTGCCTGTATTTTTATTTTTGGGAGAGATGAGGAACTACAGATAAATTTATCATGGATAAATAAAAAGAGATTTTTAAAAGGATATTTAAAAGAGATTTCAGTTTCTAGTTCTCACCATCAATAGGCACGAAGGACCTAAATATCTTTTAAAAATCTGACTATTTTCACTGGATTGTTTTTCCTGGCTGTGCCTGGCAAGCCCTCTTTGAGCTTTCTGATATAGCAAAAACAAAAAAACAAAAAAAAAAAGCTAAAGAAAGCAGAGATTTCTCTTGAAATTTTATCTTAGCTGAAAATACATTTTTTATTTGCAAATCGGTTTGAAATTATCTTTTGATTTGTTCCTATACACAATATTTTTCCCTAGAAACCATACTAGATGGGCTGCAGAAAAATTATACATTTACTTTCAGGACAATTACTGAGCCTGGAAAACTAAATACTGCAGTCTTCTTTGACACATCACTCACAAAACACACCCAAAGGTCTTTCCAATCTTTCTGCTTTCTCATAGGGTTTGGAGCATAATGACACCATCTTTCCTCTTAAGACAGCCCTCATTTTTATATAGCTGTCAACAGGTTTCTGTGTTAGCTGAGAAAATTTGCTGAATTTCAGAGTGATTGCAGAAAAAGTTCCTCTTTTTGTTATCCCCAAATAAACATAAGTCTCAATTTTATTCATAAAGTAATATACTCTGTTTCTCTCTGCCGGTAAGATGACTGCAACATTTGCTTGATAGTAGTGCCCTGGAACATATTTTAGCTGCTGAAGGTGGCAAGAGGCTTAACAAAATTATTTTATTTTGTTGACAGAAGGAAAAGAGACCTTTGAGGAAATTAATTTTGTCATTGAAAAAGAAGGTATGTTTTCTAAAAATTCCTTCCATTTACCACCAACCAGCTCCGTTTCTTACTCAGAATTTCTTGCATTTCTTCTCTGATGGTTTAAATTTCAACTCTTATAGTCTTTTAAGTCTCTAAAAAGATAGACTGTTATATGCATCTTCTATTCTTTTAATTCTCCATAAATTCTGGTTTTCAGAAATGACAAGCCAAAGAGATATTTTCAAGCTATCATCTGTGTTACTAATTTCTTGCTATTCATTCTTGAATTAAGTTCTTCATTGTGAAACTTATCCCTAGAAAATAAAAAATTCTCTGTGTCCAATATGAGCCACCTGAAAAACTAATAAAAATTTAGGGAGTTTGAATATTCATATGAATTTTTATTTACAAAAAATAATTGCTTGGTTTTAATTTTTCCACTTATACTATGTCGTATTTCATGTGCCACTGACAGGTAATTACTTAACAACAGCAATGTAGAACTGATAAAAAAATGAAAGGAAGCAAGTCTGAAAATTATGGAGGGCTGACGTTTGCACAGCTTGACCAGATAGTGTGGAAGACAGAAATGGTGCTGAATCTGACACTCTCTGCAAGGATGCCCCAAGAGCTTTCACTTGTATTAGAGTATTATCTGCATAATGCCTATAAAATAGGGAAAATCAAATATTCCTTTACCTGATGCCAGAGTTTTGTCTGAATTCCCCTCATTCTAACAGCTCATTGAATTGTGATGGATTCAGTCAGGCTTTCTTTTCTCAAGTTGCCTTTCACCAAGGTTTGTCTTTGAGCTTTAATGGTTCCATGAGTTTCATGCCTAGTCAATCATCTAAAAAATCCCTGTGAACAGAACTGGTTCAAATAAGCTTTCCATCACAATTCCATCAAAATTACAAAATAAAATAAAATAAAATAAAATAATCACTGGGTAGACTATTACATCTGCCAAAAAATATACAATTTCTGTTACTTTGTTCAGAGCTCCCAACTCTATGTTGCATGTATTCCAGCTTGTGAGAAAAATGCGTTATCCTGATCTTTATTATATATGTAGCATGAAATTTCCTGGAATATGTATTTAGGAGAACTTTGGAGAAAAATCTAGACATGTTGTAGTGTCTTTGTGCATGGAGTGCATGCATCCTAGCCAGTTTCCTGTTAGATTGTGCTTCAATATGCTAAGGTTATTTAGGAGCAAGTGACAAAAATCTGATATGGTAGTGTAGGTCAGGTTACACTTCACGGAATCACTTAAAAGAAGGTACTACAATTAAAATCACACCCACTGAATTTTTACAGCCCAATATAAATATCATTTAATATATTATACCAAATTTTTAAAAATCACAATAATTATGATGATGATAATAATAATAACAATAAAAATTATAAAAATATAACCCTAAAATTCTCCAGTGTAACAAAGATACACTGTAAAACTTGGCCTCTAAAAGAACAAGATATTGCATCAAGAGCAACTGAGGCTGAAAACCTCCATTTCTGAATGTCCATGACAAAGCTCCAGGTAGAAAGTACAATAAACACAGAAACATTTTCAGGATCACAGAAGAATCAATCTATTGTTGAAATCCCATCCATAGCAGTAAAATACATGTTTTGCCATCAAATCTGCAAAAAGAATGGAGTTCCAAATCAAATTTTTTACACCACTGAAGACATTACTATTAAGAGGAGGTCCTAATCTCTGTCAAGGTTATTCATATGACTATTTCTCTCTCAAATTAGTTGAACAACTGAAATTAAATACTAATTAAATCACTGAGATGTGTTTCATAGAGATAATTTTTTGTGAGTCCTATCTGTGGAGGTCTGACACTTACCAGGTGTGGAGACTTCCCAGCCATCTCTAACAATTATAGGTTTGGAAACTTGGACAGGCACCCCTGGCCACTGAATCCAACAGTATAGTCTTAATTTTATTTTAACAATAATAGTTAGATTACCCAATACAAAAGAGCAGTGATGTCATCTTTAGCAAAGATGTGAGAACACAAAATGAATTTGTTTGCAAATATACAACTTGTGCAAAATAAATAAAAAGAGCAAAACCAGTGGGATTCATCTCACTTGACTCCTGTCACCCAAAATCAATATTGAGTGTTAATTCCTGCAGTTTTGCATACGTATTTAATAAGTAAATGGTATGCTACTGAAAATGCTTGTCTCCACTGACTATGAGAACTTTTATACTGTGAATTTAGATTTGACACCTGACTTTTAGCCAACTATAGTCAGGTGAGATTATCCTAAGTTTCTAGGGAAAATTAACTGAACAGATCTTCTGAATAAACCTAAAATACATCCAAAACATGGAGCATACAAGGTATTTTCATATGTTTGAGATAAGCTGTTGTTTCTCTCTGCCACAACACATAGAATGTATGCCTAAGAAATTAGAAATCAAGTACATAACGATTCTCTGCAGAATAGACCATATATTTTGCAGTTGAACATGAATCACTCTTATAAATCACAAATCTCTTTCAAGTCACAGAGAATTTAAGTTATCTAACAGTACAGTGAAAACTCCAACTCTTATCCTTTCAGACACAGGACTCAAAAACTGACATGAAATCTTGTCAAATGAAGAAAGATTTTTATTTTCACTGTCACCACCAAAAAAGTTGCAAAAGGACAACTTGATCAGGATTTCTGTACTTAAGGGATTTGTCTTTCCTTTTTCTGAAGTTTTAAAGTCACTAAGAATGACAGGACTGAGTTCAGCAAGCCTGGTTCCTAGTGGACTGTCCACACCTTGTGCCTCTGCCCTGGGAACATTCGCCAGACCTGTACACCTAGGAGAGAGACTGGGAAGAGGAGAGAGGTCATAAGCAGCATTTTTGAAAACACATTATAATTAAATGAAATAGATTCAATAAATTTAATTTTGTAACCCAAAGTGTTTTATTTTAATAAGCATGAAAAAACAGTTTTTGCGAGAGCTTCAATATTTTTGGTCTTCCCTCTGAAGTTGAATGGAATATATGTCAAAGTAGCAACATATCAATTCTTTATGAACATATTATAGAAATGGTTCAAAAATGGCCCTTCCTCCATAGAAACATAAGTTCCTTCTGAACATAAAACTGACTTATTAAAACATGATGTCTGTAAGAAATGTTCTCTATATAGAATCCAAAGCTACTTAAACTTATTCAATAAATTCATATAGTAACAAATTTATAGGAATTAGAATTTTTTTACTGATGTCTGACATTTTTTCTGTGCAGTTTTTATACTAGTTTCAATAGCCATCCATGTGTAAGTTAGACTTTATCTAACATTATGAATTAATATTTTGTTTTTCCTTTAACAAAGCAAGAATTTGTAAAAGATAGTGTGGAAAATGAAATATTTCTTTGACAAGTCTTCACAGGGTGAATTAATGGAAAAAGTTATTTCTCTAGAAATTATATTATTGGATTAATATGGTTTCTTTGAGTTATATTACTTTAAAAAACCTCTGAACAACCCAGTGAGTTTATCAGATGTATTTTTAAAAGGCTCCTTAAAAAAATAGCATTCCTGTAATATTTCTATATTAAATCAAATGAAGTTAAATAATTTATCATTTTAGAGAAAAACGGTATAGGACTATAATAACTTAGAGGGTGAAAAGAGTATTAAAAACACTTTATTTAATTATCTCAGTATTCCTATCTGCATCTTCTGAGTCAGATTTATGCTACAGACTTGCAAAGAAATTAAATTTTTAATTATATTAAAAAATACGGCATTTTAGGGAAAAATAAAATTTGATGTATTTATTGAAAGAACACACTTCAAACACCAAATGCAACTTCAGGCAAAAAAATGGGGTTGGGGAAATTAAATAATCTCAAACTCTATAATGATTTTAAACTTACATGAGCATTATTCCATTGCTTGAAGAGCTTTCCAAGTCAAACATCTATTTTGAGGAATTTAAATACCCTATAAATTCTCTAGCTTATTTTTCCCATTTACATTCCACAGTGTGAACTATTAGAGCACTATTTGATGCACCCACACAAATACATAAAGACTGATTTAATAAAGTTGGCTGTTCCAGGGCTGGTGTGCCTTCCTGAGCTATTGGGGAGCTGTTTCAGATGCATAATTGAACAGATAAAATCTCTCTCAGTCACAAAAAGCATAGCTCACTTCCTGCAAGGGAATAATTCATGTGAGTGTCAGGGCAAATTTCAACAAAAGCTGCAGAGTCATTGCCCTCATACCAGAGAGAGGAGAATTCTAAACAAATTGCCACATTCATAGGATCTAGATGTTTTTAAAGTTTGCAAGTAGGATGAGATAATGCTGTACTTTTGACAAACACTGAGTGCAACTGATTAATATTTACATATAGATATATATTTCATTGATAACTAGATTTATATTATTTTATTATAATTATTATCTTCATGGAAAGTGTTCACTGAAGCAATATATGCATCTTAGCCCTTTTCTAAATTCATTAAAGGATCACCAATTTACTCCTACAATTTTAAAGCACCTAAAATTTACCACCAAGACTGTCATTACTCTGCTGTGTTTTAGTTTAAAGCATGGTCTTCTCACACTTAATTTTCTAGGAAGAATAATTGTCTTATTAGTTACGGTGAACATAAATATAGTGAGATATTGGCAAGTGCCAGCATTGTAAGACATGTACAGTCTGATATATAGTTTAGTAATAGAAGAATTGTATTTAAGTAAACTAGTAGCTTAGAATAGCTGCCAGAGTGAAAGCAAAGGAACAAAAAGGGTAATATAGCTGTCTATGCCTTTATGTTTGCTCTGTGTTTGTTCAATAAAGGAACCATTTTTGAATGATATGTGAAAGCTAATTTGCTGTCTGGGTCTTGGAACATTAAGCTAGAAGGATTCCTAGATGTTATTTGATCCATTCATACAGATAGAATAAGACCAAATTTACCACCATACTTCAGCATTTACTTGTCTACCAGAGCTGTGCATACTTACACAGATAAAGTCTCATTATTCTATTTGAGGGGTCTATACAGCTGTTGACAATCTTTCAAGTAACAAACTTTTCCCAGTCACCTGCTCTGAATCTTCATTGCAACAATAAAATTCTACTATTTCTCTTACAAAGCTGAGACTCCTTTCACATCCACCTCCTCCACTGTTTCTTCGTCAGTCCATACAATCTTTAATCTGTAAGTCTTCCTGTAGGAAAAATTTTGTGCGTGCCTAGGAGTTGTGTCCTACTGTACTGTCGAAAAGTGATCCAAGTCTCGCACAGGATGAAGTAACTGACTCTATACTAATGTGTTACTCATTTTGCATAGGACAAGGTTATACCGTTGCTTATCTCAAATTATTCTGTTTTCCAAGATTATATTATCTTGTAAGGTATCAGTTCTGCCTCACATTCAGTTTACAATCCAGACACCTCTGAACCTGTAGTCAGCTACAGTGCCAACACTGTGTCCTGCAGCTGCCTCGCTGTTTATCCCTGCCAAGGCTGGGACTTAACATCTGCCCACGTCAAATGAAAATTAATGTTTTCCTGATTGTTTCTCCAATTTCTCCACATAATCTAATTTCAAATTCTCTCAGCAAATGAACCACAAGACTATTTCTGGCTCTTTGCACCTTTTAGTAACACCTGGCCATTTACAAAACCATTGAATGGCAATAGGGTTAGAGCAACCCTTACCGAATTGCATTGAGTTCCCCTTCTATTTCCATGGTAGCATGGAGTTATTTAAAAGTAAGTTTCAAGTGGGTTCCCAGCCAGACTAGAAACTGTGGTACAGGCTTTCTTCCCTGGATCATGGTGCCTGATGTCAGGACTACTCTGCAGTTTATAAGACTGTGTTTATGGAAGTTGTACCATTAATCAAATCTATCTTGCTATATATTTTTTACCACACTTAAGCTCTTGTCTCTGCTTAGCAAATAAATAACTCAAAAAGAAATTATGGATAAACACAAAAGGAGGCAGATGGTATGCTTTAGTTCTTCTTGTACTTGTTTACCACCCATCAGGGCAATGCTTTTGGGTCAGAATGGTCTGTGACAGACAAAAAAGAAAAGAGACCAGATGTTAACTATAAATTGTTGTATTAAATTAATGCCAGTCTGAAATATAACCAGCAATGAGGTCACTACTGCTGTGACACAAAAGGGAAAAAGCAGAGACTGTAACAGATGTTTCTATTATTTCAAAAGGATTTTTATTATTATTTCTCACTAATCTAAAGCTTCAGTGACAGAAGTTTATATTACAGATCTCAAGACATACAGAGAGATGTAGACGCTTCTTAAAATTTTGTGGTTCCTGATCTGAATGTGGTCAAAAGTAGAACAGGGCTGTGCAGATACTAGCCTCAGTTGTGGGAGTCATATTGGCAACCTAGTGGAATAATCCCAGGGGGCTAATTTTCCACTCCAAGGAGGCTCAGATTGGAATATGGATATGCTGCTGCCAGTACCCAAGAAACCTTGCTCACAGCTAGGTCAAATATCTGTGCACGACACTGTATCACATGGTGTAGGGGAAAGGAAGTAAGATACTACATTTGTCTGTAAACTAACACATTATCTGATGAAATAAAACCCCACAGAGTTATCAAGAAAAGTAATCTTCTAATTATCCTAGTCACTTTAATTGCATATTACTTAACTGGCAATGAGACAACCATACCTATTATGAATGAATACTGGCTTAAAGGAAATCCCCAGCCATGTCTCATCCTGAAGCAGATCCTTAGCCAGTGTAGAATGGCATATCCCCCTTTAAAGCCAAGATGTTGTAGCTGATCAAAACGGATTCAGATGTGGCCCATTAAGACCTCTTCCATATGGCCTGAGGCCATGACCATTTGGTGCATCTTATTTCTGTACATCTGCACTACTTTCCCTGCAGTGACAGGGCAGAACCTTCTGCAGGGACAGTTGATGCTTGTTTGATGTGAGGTGAACCATGGGCATTGACAATAGATGTCCATGAGATGAGAACATTTTTTTAAAATATGTATAAGCTTAGGAAATAGATTCAAAGAACAAAGGAAATGTTTTCAAAGGAAAAAAAAATAAAAGTATGACACTAAATTAAGTGATACATTTAAAAGGCTGAGATTGACTCTCTTTTAAAACAAACATTTTTGCAGCGTTACTATTGACATGACAGCAAAAAAATTTAATCATCCATAAGGATAACTTTCAAGAAAGGGTGTGATTCAAAGGAACAATTGTAGGCATAATTCCAACTGCTTTTATCAACACTAACATTATAGTGTGGGAGAAACAGAGCACATAGGCCACTAGTAGCCCACAAGTTTATTTCTTGTGCAGTGCAATACTAGCAAAGGTAAGACTATGGGTATTCACATTTACAAGTTCTGAATCATCACACTGTTAAATATCATCTTCATAAGAAAACCCTTGCTAGAAGCAAGAGTGTAGCTGTAAAAACATAAATGCTAGAAATACAAATTTTCATGGATGTATTCACTAGCACCCACTCTACATGTAGCTTTTTGGTAGCTTTTTGTTATAATCTTGAAATGTTAAGGTTTCCTACATTTCTAGCTAGTAATTTAATTCTACAGTATGGTAAAACAAAATATAGCAAAATTCATTCATATTTTTATTTTTAAATTTTGTGCAGGCAGCTAAATTTATTTTTATTTTTAAAAAGTCTATCGAGGAGATACATTTCTGGTCTTCCTGATTTTACTGAATATCTTAGACACATCAGAAATCTTTTGGCCTACTCACTGAGACAGCATCAACAAACATAGCATGAAGATAAGATCAAAATAAGCCCTGCAAAATATGGTCCCTGAAGAAACATTACCCTGGAGGATGGAAAAGAGAACAGGCATGTGTCTGCAATCCCTTCTGTGAAGAAGGGAAGAGATAACTGCTCATGGAAGGCTGCTAGTACTCCCACACAGGGTCTCCTCAATTTCATGTGACATCAGAAATGGCAAGCAGAAGTAAAAATTGCATTCATTTCTTGTTTATATTTTATTCTGCTTCAATATATGAGAGAATATTTTTAATATTTTATTATTATTGTTTAATCTACAGATATTTTATTACTGACCTGAAAATGTTAGCATCATCAACATTTTTTCTAACATTCTAACTATTATATGGACTGCCTTTTGCAGATGTACAAAAATAAGGTCAGAACAGCATTGAGCATTTCTTTGCAGAAACACTACATGTAAATTTCTCAACAGTCGCCAAGTTAATTTCTTTCAACAGGACAAAAGCTCTGGAAACCCCTGTAAATCCCTTTGTTACTGATAGAGTTATGACAAAATATTTGTCATCCTCAATTCCTTAACAGTGCATATTTGCATTCTAACAAGTGGCAAATCAGTATCTCCCTCATGCATTGAACGAAAGCAAAAAGAGACAAAATGATGCATAGCATTTAGAGATCCTTTATTTAAGAGTATTCATCCTAACCCTTCTGATAAACCCAAAGAATAGGACCGGTCCAATCCCCAGCCAGTGAGATATGTACTTATAATGATAACTAATCTCATTTCTTCAGTGAGGTCACCTCATTCCATTCTTTCTTCTTGATTACCTGCTGTCTGCTGCAATAAGGCAGCATTTTTAGCTGCAGAGACGTTTTCCCATCAATGGCAAATATGAAACAGCAGTGGTGGCCAACATTTGTCACATATATTTGTCTAACAAATGGAAAGGTAAATGTCTTACTCCATGCATGACGATAAGAGTTTTTGATTAATCAAAATGAAAATATTAAAATCTCATTCAAAAATATTGGTGCTTCCTGAAGTACAGGGGAGAAAAATTAATTTCCAAAACTGGATTAACTATTGCTGTCAAATTTCCTCAAGATGGCCAGTTTAGCAATCTAAACAATCTAAAAAGGGCCTCCACATTCCAAATAATTCCTAAAGCCAAGGTGGTCGCATAGTAATTTAGCAGAGAGAAATGATGAAATTCACACCAATAGATTTCCTTCTGTTGGACAAAATCACGTGCATTGTGTAGTTTGCACTCCTTTTTAACTTCTCCTAGTAACATTGACCTCAGATGTGTGCAGACATTTCGACTTGGCTGTGAGTTCTTCCAGCTATGCAGAATCAGGCTGAGTGCCTGACATTAAAATGTCTAGTGCCTTCTCCAGACTTCATCAGCATTTATCTGGCACTAGCTGAACTACGTAAAGTAATTTCAGGTTTACCTCTCATAGTAGGTGACTCAATACAGTCCTTTAATGGGTACAAAAATCAGTAAGCAAAATCACAGGGTAGACAAAACAGATGCCAGGCACATATTGACTGGGTTTACCTGGCTGGTATCATGTAAACTTGAGCTATTTTTTTCAATTTTTCTTCTGCATTTAGTTCTGTGCAATGTAGGAAAAGAGTAAGTAGTGCATAAATATTGTAGAAATTACTCAGTTATTTTATATTCCTACAATATAGGAACATCCCAGTAGGGGCTATATCTCACTCCCTGCTGATAATGTCATAACATCCAAATAGTGCTATTGAGAGGACTTAGAAGATAAAGAAGACATTTTTTGAGGGGAGGAGGGTCTCAATATCCTCACTGATGCAGCAGGAATATAACTAGTAGTTGCTGGCTCAGCTGTTTGACTAGGAAGTGGTGGGGAGTTTGGTTTGGGGCAGTGTGTAGATGACATGGACAATTTTGCTGTATGAAGGTCAGCTATCACAGCAATGGTATACCAAAATATATTTGGACAGATGGTTCTTTATTACTGAGCAAAACATCTGTCTAGAAGCTCATACACAATTTGTCTAGTCAGTGGAAATGTCACACCTGTGTAAGATGTTTGTTTCCAGAGGTAGTATTTCTATGACTTTAATAATGTTTAACAATAGAAGCTGCTGGGCAATCTTTCAGCAGTCTAGACAGAACTAATTTCAGTGATGATAGAGCCAGACTCTTCTTAGTGATGCCCAGCTACTGGCCAACAAGGAATGGGCATGAACAGAATTACTGGAAACTCTATTTAAAAAGAAACTTTTTTTTTAAGAGGAGTGCAACATAGGGAATGAATGCCCAGAGAAGTTGTGATGAATAAGAAACCCAACTGGAGACATCTCTGATCAATCTGTTCTAGGTGGCACTCCTTGAAGCAGCAAATTGGACCAGTTATCTCCAGAGCTGCCTTCCAGCCTCAGCCATCCTGGGATCCTGTGGTGTCCGTAATGTGCTTTTGCACTTTTGAAAACTTTGTAACTCTTGATTCTCTGGGGATAACTATTTACACAGAAAATGGCTTTAAACAGAATCAGCTTATGTAGTTAAAAACTCTTTATTTTTCAGAAACTGGAATATTATTCAGCGAATCTTCAACAGCCAAAAATTTCAGTGAGAAGGTTATGCAAAGCATGATTGGTGTTAAAGAACGCACATGTGCATGGTTATACTACATTGCTGTAGCATCAGCTACTCAGCTAGGAACAGCTGATATGATTTGTTTTGATTTTAACAGGATTTGAGATACACACAAGAGAGCGAACCTTTACAAGTAGATGGCAATTAGATCTGTAGATACCATGGAAAGTGCAAGTTTATGGGAGCAAGTTTTCTCATTTTAGGACTCTATTCAAGGGTGTTTTGATACAACTTTCCAAAAGAAAGGTGCACAGAATCTTAGGAAAAAAAATTACTCCTTTTTTATTCCTGTCACCACTTGATAGCATCCTCTGCCTGTTCTAGCAGACATTGCTATCATTATTAGTATTTCTATTTATTAATACTTACTATTAATCCACACAGAGTGATAACTAGTGTTAGAATAATTTCTGCAAAGTGAAAGATACTATGATACAATACATGGTTTCTACTAAAGAAATACAACATATGTTTGGACCCAGACAGTGTGAGACTAAGAGTTCATCAACTAATTTGTAGAGGGTTAGCTAAGCTGTTAAAAAAAGTTTAATTTATGTGGCCTTCTAAATATTCCCATGCACAAATATTTTGTAAATTTGTCACAAGGTAGGTCTTGAATGTGTCCAGAACATATTTAATACTGTAGGAAAAAACACAAATGTTTAAATGCTGGCACATGAATAAGTAAAAAAGTAAAATACAGTAAATAAATGGTCAACAGCAGTGGGAAGATAAGCAAAGTTAAATAACAGTGTAGGGTCTGCTTCATTCTCACTCCAGAAGTGATAAAAACTGAACTAAGTTAATAGTCAGTATATGGTGTCTGCTGAAAATTAGGAACATAAAGTGTAACAGTATCTTCTGTAGATCAATAATAAAAATGACAGCAAATTGATAAAATGCATTAACATGACACAGAGATAGCCTGCAGGGCAATTTATGTCATATTTCCCAAATTTTATCTGTTATTGATGAACATTCAGTTCAGATCTGGATGATCAGGGATTTTGGACTGTCCATTTGAAACCATTTTCATCTTTGATGACTATTACAAAATCATGTCTGGTCTTTAGCTGCTTTAAAGGAACACAATTTTCTTCTTTTCAATTAATGAACAAACAATTTTCAAATGCGTGTTATGAAAAATCAACTAAACAAATATCACCAATGTTCAGCTGTTGCATCAGCTTTTGAATTGTGTGCATGTTTACATAAATGGAAAAAACCCACAAAACCACGCAATAAAATCTACACATATGCACACATGCACACACATGCATTTGGATATATATGTAAATACTAAAATCCCAGATTAAATTCAATAGTGGCTTCTGATACAAATAGGCTTTAAAGCTGTTTCCAATGTTAGTGAAATAACATACTTATTATTATTCAATCTATAATTCTCCTTTTGAGGATTCTCACTATTATCATTATCTCAAGTCCAGAGATATACATTATACCTTATACATTGTGACCACATCCAGTTGCCTTCTGATTCTAAGTCATATTCTACAATATACTTATGTCAATTTTATTCCATATCACATTCCGTCCTTTATTTACAGATACTTCTTTTCAGTTCTGCCAGGATCTTTCAATCTGCTCTGTTAAGTAAGAAATGTGTGGATTGTGTTTTCCAGTGCATATATAATTAAATATGGGTAGCTATCAGAAGCCAAAATCACTTCTGAAATGTACCACCACACTTACCCAAACTCAGTAGCAACTTTTTTAATGTCACCTTATTGTGCGTAGCCTAATTCTTATATTTACTTTCATCATTTGAACAATGCACTGGGAAACATTTTTAGTGAGTTTGAACAGTGCTAGGAAATAAGTATGTTGTAGTATGTTCTAAATTATACTAAGAGTGTACATGCTACACAATTGGTTTTACAATCTTTGTTAGTTTGGGTCATGAAAATCACAAGGAAAATAAAGATATATGGGCCTGTTGAACAGACTTCATAATGGTCACAGGATTTTGCTCATCTGACAGAATTTTTCTCTATTTTTATTTCAACATTAAATAGATAGCTCAAAAAATGTAGTCTAGCAAATACAGAGGCATGTCTAGATTCTTAACTCTCTTCATACATGGCAGATATTTCCTCTACTGTCATGTTTAATAGTAATTTGACGCCTTAGGAAAAATATACAATTCATACTATCCTATGCATGCATGGGATGAGAACATTAAGAGCAGAAAAATAATTTTTAAAAAAAGATTCTGTTCTAACTGGCCTTCAGCATCAGTTTATAAACAAAAATTTTAAAGATAATCTTACTCCTATTATTACTGCTATGTTACTGTTAATAGAAATTCCTCTTATTAATCTATTTTCCTCTAGACTCAGCTTGCTTTGCTAATCAAAATGGGTTGTTACTAGAAAATAATAAGCTACTGACATATGGTCTCAGTGTTTTTGTAAGATAAAAGAATAGTGCTTTTATTAGTTTTTTATTTCAAAGATTTCTAGATATCCACATACTTCAGAAATTAGGGTTTTTCAGCAAGAGGAAAAATTAAGATTTGAGATGTAATTTTGATACTTTTTTTCTGTTTTAATTGGGAATCACTTAAATTTTCAATAACACCAACAAAAAATCATGCCAATGATCAGTTTGGGTTATCACAGGGGTTTCCACTAGTTTTAAAAGTTTACATGTGTTTATAATAGTTTACAGCATTATTTCAAATTGGTTTTGTCTTAAAGGTTTTAAAAAAGCCTTTTCAACTATTGCAAACCAATTTTTAATTTTCTTTTTTTTTTTTCCCCATAAAAATATATTTTGGAAAGATGAAACAAACTGAAATCAATGAATTGTTAAAGGAAGATTAGATTTTGATGAATCTGTATGTTGCAAATAAAAAAAATCCAAAACACAACCAGTTCTTAACCAGTCAAAAATACCATCCCAACAACTTCCCACTAAACCTGTTAGAGGTCTGGTCTTCATGTTTTATGTCAACATACACAGAGACTAATGCTGCAGCAAAGTTCCTTGCCATAATTTTTATATTTCTCTCTAACAAAGAATTAAGGTTTTGTTTTTTCTTGGTCTATAAAGCCTAGGTAAATCATACAATTTGTTCTGAATTAAAAAGTTTCAGTGTTATCTGGAAATCTCAATGGTTAAATTATCAATAAAGTAGTCAGAGGTGCAAAAATAATCTTTCATTTGCTAGGAAGCTGAGCTGTAAAGCCTCATTAGGTTCTCTCTACAGTTTCCATTTAAAAATAATAATCTCAGAAGTGAGAGCAGTAGTCTGTGAGGATGTAACAGAACAAATTTCCACATCAAAGTGTCACCAGTTAAGATACTTTATCTGAAGTATTTATAGTGCAAGATATGCAATCTCTTTCAAGTCACATGGTGTTACGCTTGCTACCAGCTAAAGCCTTATTGCAGAAATAGTCTTTCTGAGATGACTTTATCAATGTAGGTTTTATATTGATATATCAAATCAATATTTTGTATTGAATTTATCAATACAGGTAGGTACCTGGCTCACACTTTTATAGATTAGGGCTACCAAAGCCCCTTGATTCAGATCAGTTGCTCAGACTGATTGGTTTACAGATACTTGCTTTTAAACTGACTGGAACATGATGAAGTTGAAGAAAATGAAAAGAAGCAAATGTTTCAAGTTAAGAGACTGGAGAGGGGTGGGTTTATACTGATCATGGGAAAACTGAAAAAAAAATAGATGTCAATATGTTCAAAAGGAGTGATTAATGAAGTAATTTTTGAATGATAGGAGATTTTTTTTAATACGGAATATGACAGAGATGATAGATATAAAGAGGCCAAAGTTTCACTAAATTTAAATACAACAATGAAGAAATAAATGGAAAAATTTTACATACCTCTGTCTAGTCTTCTAAAACTTCTTGTCTAACTAAATATACAATTATCTGTTCCTACACATCATGTGTCAAGGCCCAGTACTGGAACAGGACTGAAGTTACTTACAGGAAGGGGGTTTGGGTATAGCTTGTTCATTTATCAGAACGTTTCAGACAATGAGTCATTGGGAGCTCTGAGAAGCAGCATCATCAGCAAAATCCTTTACTGCATTGCTGCTGGGAAGGGTGCATTAATGACACTGATAATGTTGAGGAACTGACAGTATAACTTTAGAGTAAAAAGTGCTCTGAAGAAACTAGGTCACATAGAAGCTGCTCACATCCAAATCATATGGCCACTCTCATCCTTAATTTTAAATTATGTTGTCTGTTATGAGGCAATTGGGTTTAGCATTTTTTCCTTTGATAACCTGAGAGAAATGCTTGATTTTTTTCAACACAGTAATGAATTCTGCTACAGCAAATATACTGTAGTTGATAAAAGCAAACAATTTGACAAACTGTCAGAGATGCTTATACAAAATGACAGCTACCCCCTTTAGTGTTGTTGGAATAACAGACTTGAAAATTAAAAGCAACTATAATTAATTTCTACAAATGTTGGGATGCGGAGTAGAGTCCCCAGGCAGTCATTCCTAGGATGTTCAAGGCTCAGATTTGACTCTCCATTCTCTCTAATTTGAAGAAAAACTGCCTGCTTATCAGTCTAATAGCAATAATGCACAAAGGAATTAAATGGAAGCATAAGAGGAATAAGGAATGTGACATAAGAATTCCAGCTCCAGATGATGCAACTCCCCAGGATTCTGTCGATGAAAAGTTATGTCATATGGAACCCTTATTCTTTTCTAGCTTCCTGCTTCTTTGAAGTGCAGACAATGAGAAAACTCAGTTAAAGGAAAAAAAATTTACTTTATGTGCCCTCATCACTGAATGTGGGAGGGTCTGTTTCCGACCTCATGAACCAAGGTACTAAGGGAAGAAGTGAAGCATAGCCCTCATGTCAGTGTAGTAAACCTCATGCAATGGTTTCTCTAAGTATCACTCCAGGAATTCTAAAACTTAACTGAAAGCTGGCAGACTTCTTACAGGCTCTTAAACCTTCTATTACACTCTGTACTTTATTCTGGAATAGCCTACTTGGAAAAGTAATAGTAGATGAAAGTGCTGGAAAGCAGTAGGTATTCTCTTACAGTGATGTAGGGAATTATTTTCCAGTGGATGGATAGGCTCGAATCTACTTCTTAGATGTTACCTCAAAAGACCTTACAAAATCAGGACAAAGTAACGTTGCATCTCCTTCCTGTACAGATCCTGGATCAGACTCTTTGATTTTGGTGACACAGTTCTACTGTTGAAGAGTTCTCTCAGGACACTGAAAAAGCATTTGGGCTTGTTTCTTCATTTTGTATTTGGGAAAGTGACTCTTATGGAGGAACAATTGCATAAGAGGCATGTATCATAGGTTTTCACGATTAAAGTAAACCTGTTTTCTTTGATATAAATGTAGAAGCTTTGAGCCACAGAATGTTATTCTATACTCAGAAAACCTGACCTATGCAAAGATATGTCCAAAGCTCCTCCGTCAGGATGATAACTCTTACAATGTCTGAGATATGCGGGTTTTTTTCCTAGCATATCTATGGTACAGGACCTCCAAATTTATTATAATTTGGTTGTAAAAGGAGCAAATCCTGAAAGCATATGAACCTCAAAAATCATATAATTTCACTGGTATTACTTCAGGTTTTCACTAGACCAGAGCAGAATCTGGCCAAGCCTACTGAAAGACTTGACACTTAATGATACAAGGAGATATGCCCCAAGACACTGAGCAAAAAGTCACCATAACAGATGCAGAAAATCAATTCCATTGTACTAGAAAAAGAAAAGGCATCTTCCTTAGTTTCAGAAGGAATTTTCTGTCATTGTGGAAAGTAGATTCAAATACAAGAGGTGGTGATCCTACATGTTCAGGTAGGAATTTTCTGTCCTTTTATCAGCAGAAATCACTGATTGTTCAATCATCATTTTTTCATGCTCTGTTCAGCCATTTTATGGTGATGTTCTACAGGGATAATGATGGGTATTCTTGCTTTAATTTACCACAACAATACAGTAAATAAAAAGTAAATCAAACCTCAGCAACACGAGCTGAAATGGAAGAAAAGTAATACGGAATAATAGAGCGGAAACATAGGGAATAACATTTAATTAATCACTAGCATTAATCAATTAAAACTGTTCTACAAGACCACCTCAAATAAGGTTATTTATATAGATATGTACAATCCACCTCTGTACATCCCATCCTAATAATTTATTTTGCCTCCTTGAGATGACAACAGCAATTGCAGGATTGATGCAAGTGTTTAATTTTCAAGAAGACAAAAATGGTGTAAATTAGTTGAGTCTCACAGGTGGCAGCAGATATGTGCAAGAGTAAGAACAGAAACAGTGGAAACTATAAACAAGGAACCAATTCATGTGCCCAGCTTACTGTTTTAGAAGTTCTTGTCTACCTGATCCTACACAAGAATTCTTCTCATTTCCATGGCCCTTCTGCCCATTGTAAACAAAGTCTTCTAGCAATTCATCTAGATCCAAGTCCAGAAACCACAATACTAACAAACAGTCTTTCTGTGGTAGTTCTTGAGTGAATTTGTCTATAATTTGCTGAGAATATGTCCCAGATAGTCCTACTCCCAAGCAGGAGGGTTGTAATTCTTTGGAGATATCTGATGTGTACATCACAGATATACAAATAAAAAATATTTTATTTATACCAGTATAGAATTGGCAAATTGACTTTGATTAGATAATTTTTGGTAACTTAGTTTATGCTTCATTAATAGCTTTCCTAATTGCAGACAAGCAACAGGCCTATAAATCAGCATGCTTACTGAAGATTCACTGAGAACTGAAAATACAGTTGCAAGATTTGCCTTGGGGATGAAATGAGCAGAATCTGATTTTTCTTTTGTCTGCAACTGAAACTAGTAAAGCTTTGAATCCAAATCCTTAGGAGAAAGTCAAGTAATTCAAACTAGCAAATAACACACACAAAGAAATATGGTTTGTTCCTAGCTCATCAAAAATAAAGTATTTATGTCTGGAAAAAATCTTGTACAGACTTCTATCTTTTTAATTGCTAGGGGAGAAGTACAATACAAATTATTTAGGGGCTCTATCTGAATAAACGCAAGAACTTTCACTGAGTTTACTGGTGGTGGGAATTGCAGGGAAGAAAATGAATGGAAAAATAGACAGGTGCTCTTTACACAGCATCAGTGTCTCTTAGATTCTGCTGAGCAGCTACCAGTACCGTCTTGCAGGAAAGCACACTTTCCATCTAACAGATAAATACTTGGGCAAATACTGCAACAGTGTCACAAGCTGTGATTTCTGCTGCTATGTTTTCAGACTACTTTATGTTTCATCTCAAATAGAAAAGTGTGGAAACCCAGCTTTCCTACAAATTATTGTGGACATAAATTGGACTCAATTGCATCTCTACACATGGTTTAGTCTACCACATGGCTCACTGCCACTAAAAGGAGAGAAGCATTACTCCCATCCCACCTCATCCCATCCCTTCCTCTTTCCTCACTCCCTCACTCCTCATACCCATTCCAGGTGGTATTGTCTCTTGAGCTGACTAAGGTCTGACTGAGCCCTTCTGTTGCAGAAAAAGCAGAACCCATCTCAGCAGAAGACTACTCTGTATTTTTCTAGATTATTTTTCTGCCAAATTTGTGACAAGCCAGGGAGGGGATGAGTGTGCACTAGAGCAGTCAAAAGTGGCCATAGCACATGACAGAGATAGGCAGAAAATTTATAATATATTTAATTTATATTTATAACATGGGGAGAAGGATAGAGAGACAATAAATTCATGGCCATTATGGGATGCATCCACAGGCGCTGAGAGAGCTGGTAGACACCATAATGGGGCTGCTTGTGATTATTTTTGAAGGGTTGTGGAGACCAGGGGCAGTGCCTGAGAACTGGAAGAAAATGCTACCTCAGTCTTCAAAAAGTACCAGGAGAACCCAGGAAACTACAGTCTCTGCTTCCCTGGAGAGG
>VYXF01000795.1:0-15470 GCA_013397295.1 Polioptila caerulea
AGAAAGACAGAGCTAACACTAAGGTAACAGCAGGCTCTGTTTCATTCATATCATGGTTTCCAGCTATCTAGGCCCCTCCTCCATGGCTCTCCAGTAGCCGGTGCTCTCCTTTTTAATCTCAAGAACTGGTACAACTTGTAGCTCCCGTTTACTCGGATGAGATAAAGAAAGTAAAACCAAAACTGAAAGCCAGAATATCCTTCTCCAGGGCACAAGTTACTCATTTACCAAATGCTATTACAAAATTCAGTCTGTCATCAACTTGCAACAACCATCACGATGGAAATTTTCCCAGGTTAGTCACACACGAGTAGGAAGGAGATCCTTACCACTCTGCCTTCCACCACTCCAAAGCAGCTTTCCCCAGTGGACTCTCAGGGCCAAGACTTAACTGGGAGATATTCTAGCACAAGGCAACAAATATTAGTGTGAGAACTGGGACACAGCTGCAAGCAGTGGCAGATCCGGGCCCTCACAAAGGCATGAATCAAGCAGAAGGAAGAGGATCATTGCAGGCAACAAATGGAGTAAGCCAAAAATGTGAACATGTGTACATGCCATTTCGGTTTAGCCTGAGGTCATGAGAGGTTGGCTTTCTGCTGACAAAAAGCCTCTCCAGCAGTGTTTAAGTGCTAAAAAACAACATGGAGGAGCACTAAGACCATAACTGCACAAAACCTGAAGAACTTTCTGCTCACAAACTGCTCACAAACCATCAGGTCCCTGGCGCTTCTTCCTTCAGAGATCACCAAGAAACCTCTGCTGGTAGTCTGGAGAAAATTGCACAGAAGCTTTATTCCTTTGGATCTCCCTATAACCTGGCAATTGCTACCAGAAGAGAGAAACTCTGAATTCACAAGACACACAGTTTGGTTTCCTTCCCACACGCCAAAGAGTGAGCAGTAGGGAATTCTTTTAGCACAGAGAGTACATCACAAGTGTAAGGTTCTACCCTCCTCATCTCCCTCCCACAACTAAAGCCAACCCAAAGCTTAACCTCCTTGAGCAAAATTTCTTCTCATGGTGAAGAAGAAATCCAGGTTTGCTCAGTGAAGAACCAGAGGAGAATCCCTGCTCGCCCCAAAGACACACAACAGGTGAAAACATAACCTAAGAGACATTTGTGAAATAAATACCTCTTTTCAAGAATAAGTAAAAAGATGGCAAAGAAGGTAAATAGGATTTAAACTAGAAGCAAATATTAGTAATTAATTAGGCCTTTCTATAAGACAATAATCTTTCCCCAAGTGGATTTTCCAAGACCTCCACCACACAGCCATACAGGTGTCAGTTTTGTTTGCAAACAAGAGGAGCACTAAATGATTCATGTCCTCTGATTAACTGATGCTCAGTTTGCCAAGTGTTATTATGGCTAAGAAGTGTAGGCACTGTATCAGAGGAATTAATGAAGGAAGAACACATCTGGACACCACTGGACAGGGAAATCACACTTAAGGGCATGCACAGTGGAGCACTGAATGCTGCTGACACGAACTTCAGGATCCAAAAATTCTTTCAGAGGTACTTAGATGCAGTTTTGCTTTGAGGATAATACAAAAAACACACGAGTAGGGAAGAATTATCAAGACTGGGCACCAGCAAAAATATCACATCTCACAGTGAAAAGTCTCTAGAACTGCCTTCTATATTCCTAGCTTTTGTAATTATTATTTTCAATAAGGCGACACAAGAAATGTCAGCAGAAGGCAGGCTTGAAGAAAATCATTGTAATGATCTGCAAATGGATCCATGCAGGTGGCATGCCTTTTCTCAGAACAGACAGTGTTTCACTGGGAAAAGATTTGGGAAAAATACTTGAATATCATTTTCTGTGCAATGGCACACTTGTAAGTTCTGAGACAGGAATAAGTGACAGCCTGAGCTCTGCCACTGCAAACAGGAACTCTGACAGCAGCAATCACCACCACTCACATGAGGAAAAAACTGACAAAAACTAAGCCTGAGGATCCACACTGAATTTTCTGTGTAAACCTAAACATCACACAGGGATGTAAAGAAAACTCAGATTTCTATGCCTGTAGGTACTAAGCTCTAGAGTCAAAATTGCAAACAGCCAAACCAAAACTAAGATGATTGAATTGTTCTAGGACAGTTTAACAAGAGAGAAACGAGAAAGTCCCAGCTGAGTAACAACCTTCAAATCCACAGAATTAAGGACTTGGTACATTCACCAGCCTTGACTGCACCCTTGTTTTGTACAATAAGGCAAAAAAGACTGACATTTAAGGAAAAGAAATCAAAACTCCTCCCCCACTGAATGCCTGACTTTCCCACTCAGAAGAAAATACTGTTGAGAGAACATCTTACTGTATTTCTTTATTAAGGCACTAATAGACACTGAGGACCTTTCTCAAAGAGGACACACAGTATCTTAGTCTGGTTTGAAACTCAGCTTTCAGAGAGATGAGTACAGCCTTCATCAATCAAACCTGGGTTAGCAACACTTCAGCAATGGTCTCCATCTGCTCTTGTGCACATCATGCACTGATATGCACCGTTGCTATAGAGATGGTGCTAACAGGAAAGCCTCCATCAGCCTGTGAACTGCCTGGTTGTATGATGAGTGTCATGGAAACTCCAACAGACGTCTGGGGAAGGGAGCTGGATCCTCTGCCTTGCCACTATCCCCAGCATTCATTCATGAAGTGTGCCAAGGCCAGCGTAGACAACTTCAACAAGCAAACAACACACAAATCAGTTACTCACCAATCTGAGCAGCCCATTCACCTCTTTTCCATGCTTCTAACTCCCTTTGGAAGGGCCTGACTAAATCAGCCAGCTCACAATAGAACAGATAAATACTCAAATGCCCATCATTTAATGTTAAATACCTTTCTCCACCCAAGATCACTCAGCAACTGGTGACCACCAAAGCATCTGCCTAATAAAACCCGACAGAACCAAGTTACACACAAACCTAGAAACCAAGTTAATTCAAATACAGAACTGCAACAGTCAGATGGCCTGACCATTTACCAGTGACCCACTCAAAGTGCCTGAAACTGCTGACCAAGAATCTGTTTGCTTCAACTGAAACAATTCAGAGTGGATGTTTTCATGAAGGAGCACAGTGTATTTTTCAGATGGCATCAGGCCTTTTTCTTGCTATCAAAACAGAAACTTAGAGTAGACCACAGGGCAATGGTGTCTCTTTAGACACTCAAGGTGGACGAGAATTTATTTAAAGGCCTGAAATTCTGGTAAATCCATTTATTGTTTGTGCACTAACAACAACAGTCCAGTCACCAGTAAAATCTCAATGTGATTTCAGGTAAATGGGCAGTATAAATTTCAGTATAATTTCAGTACAAATGCGAGCCCTGCTGGAGCCATTTCAAAGCCATCTACCTACATTATTGATGAAAGGATCTGCCCTAAAGAGGGAATGACATAACAAATATCTACAGAACTTGTGTAACTGGTGTGCAACACAATGCTTTCCAGAAGACATCAAAGAGACACCGAGATGTAGCAGCACAAGCACTCATTTGAAGAGCACAGCTGGCAGAGAGTAAGAACCAGCTACACAAAATCATTTGTATATCTCTAAGGGCAGTAAGGGCAAGCCTTAAATTCTTGTTACAAACCCAAGATAAAGATCCTGCACAGGTAAGATTAATGACATGCCTTGATACAGACTGTCAGGAAGGATTTCTAAGATTAATCCAGCACCATGAATTCAGCACAGTATGTTCACAAGTGATATCCTACCCAACTACCTGGATATTTGAGCTATTCAGTGGATGACTGGATAATTATCACTCCAACACATCCTTCAGCTTATGAAACACAGCTGTGTCCATTTCTGCCAAATTAATGAAAGCAGACATTAAAGACTGATTTCAGTGCAGATATGTGCAAGCTGGAAACTTGGGTCCAAGAGTAATGACAGAGCTGTCCTGTACACAATACAGCTGTGACAGGGATTTGAAGGAAAATGGTGTTTTGAATGCAAACTCCTGGTTTACAGCAAATAACACTTGCCTTTTAAGGAAAACATGCCATAGATTTATATTCATCTTTTTGTTAATCTTTTAACTGATAAAAAGTAAACCTAGAATGCTATAATGCAAGAAAATGCATGGCATGACAGGGCAGGCTATCCCAAGCAGGGATATAAAACCCATTGTCATGTGACATGAGGTGATGGTAACTTTATCTTTAAAAAGCTCATGGATTAGAACCTGCCAAAAGGATCCCCTATCTGCTACCTCACTAATACTGACAGCCAAAATCTCTATTCAGCACAAAGCTCAGGGAAACCACAATTAGAAGAACTAAAGCAAAGATCCTCAGATCCTAAGACATCTACCAGGTAAGGATTCCTGTTCTCTGGCAATTTCTGGCAGGAAATCCTGTGGGAATTCTGTCCTAAATTTTGCACAAACATCTTTTTTCCTCTTCTGCAGAGAGGACATCTTCTGGCCCAAATACAGAACAACCAAACCACACTGCCTTTTCTAAAGCAACAGATCTTGGTCATTCTGGACAAACCAATGGAAGTGATTCTTATCTAAATGAAAATACAACACTTCTTTGAGCCCTGCCACACCCTGTACTGATGCCTTAAACCAAAAATTCAGTCACATAAAACATGTAGCTTAGCTAAGACAAGCGTTTTTGCTTTCATGCAAGATTTGAACAGGAGGAAAAAACATGAAAAAATGGCCATGACTAACAGAGAACTGAAAGGATCTGAGCAATTCTTTCTAAGTCTTTGGAATGAGGAGCCTAAGTTACAGTTTGGCCAAAGATTTGATACTGCTTTTTCATTACTGTCATTAAACTGTCCTTGTTCTGGAGGTACAAGGACATCTGTCAGCATTAGAAAGATGAGTGGATGCTGCACACCAAAGAGGAAGCAGCCTGGCCTGAGCAACAAAGAAGCCCCAGTGAAGAGAAAGCTGTGCTGGAAAACAAACTCAGCTGGGGCAGTTTGACAGGGAACCCAATTAAATATATATGTGTGTACATATATATAGAAACTAAACTAATTAAGAGCTTTCAGTATTGTCTCAAAGTCAAGATCATCCAACTAAAGTCAAGCATCAAACTAAAAACCCAAAGTAAAAAACCAGTTGTGCATTTGCCCATTCTATACTAGCTGGAAGCAAGTTGCCTTGTACCTGCTGAAAGAATGGCTGAAAGAGTCAACACCTTGGCTGCACTCTGAAAACACTTCAATCTTTTAGTTTCATGTTCAGCTTGCCAAGTAGGGAAGGTTCATGCTGGTCCTGCTGTTATTTAAACATGAAAGAGAACCAGCCACATCATAAATAGGGTATTAGTACCTTTCTGTTGAAACACTCTGAAGGCACTAGCTACAACATTTTTAGTGTGTTTTGGCAGGCAATACTTTTGAAACAGCTTTATCACTTAAAAACAAAGATATTTTAATGACCTATCCAAATTTATCTTTCACTACCTCCAAAAGAACAAAGAAAAACTACCTAAGCAAAAACAGGCAACACAAGTACCAATTTAAATGCAATATTTATACAGGGATTTACAGGGTCCTTGTGACAGAAGAACCCAGTTTGTTCACAAACAACAGAGCAAGGTTTTCCCAGAGCTGTGTGTGGCTAATAAACACCATTAATCTGACAGAGCTGGCAAATAGCAGACAGCAGGGCTGCTCTACCAGAGGCTGCTGCATAACCCAGCTTTCCCACTGCAATTCAGCATCGGGTCACCCTGGCACCCAAGCACATGCTCAGCCCAGCCCCACACCCAAAAGAGAATACAATTCACAAGGGGCATCTCCAGCCTAGGCAAGACTCCTTTATCTCTTCCATGATACATTCTCTGATTTTAAGGATTTTTACATTAAAAATCATCAGCCTCCTCACCATCAGAGAAGATGCTAATTATGAATTCCAAAAGACAGCAATTTTTTTTCCTGTAAGCAAAGCACTTCTACAAACTTTAGGAGAATCAGAAATACAGAAAAAGCCACAAAGGAACAGTGATCAGCAAGTCTAATGATAAGATCATAGAAACACACCCTACTGCCCTGGGGGAAAAAGATATCCAATTCCATTAACGGACTGGAACTTAACAGGGAAAGGTGACACCAGAGGAAGAGACAAGCAACAAAACTTCAGATGCTGAAGTCCATCACTTCTCCTCACCTTCCCTCCCTCACTTCCAGTAAAATCAAGAAGTTATCCACGACATTCAGCCCCAGACACAGAAATCTGACACCTGCAAGCAAGACAGAACTCTGGTAAATCCCAAGGCAGCAAGGGAAGCCTGTCTTTTCCTGGTCCCTGGAGAGATCTCACCTCTCCATGTCCTTTAACTCCACTACTGTCTGATTCTGGTTTCCATTTTATTACCTCATAAAAAGGGGTGAAGAAAAAGTAAGTAAAATAATTTCCTAAGTCAGGAAATAAGAGTTATCTTAAAAAAAAACAAACAAAACCAACCAAAACAGGTACAGCTGAAATAAAGGTCTAAACTCTTCTACAATTAAAAAAACCTATTTGTTTACAAATGAGGAATTTAACTGAAGTTCTGTGGGTGCAATAGCTTAGCAAGACATCTCTTATATTTGTCTGATAAATATGCAAGGAGCTATCTCCCCTTTTTAGCAGTATCACTTCACAGATGCCAACTGGATTTCCAAGTCTGTCTAACAGTGCAACACAAATCCAACACACCTCTGAATGGTACCAACATACAGATCTGCACACTGGATTTCCAATCTTCCAAACCTACTCTTCATAAAAGTCTTTGGCCTCAACAATGGCCTTTCAATTAATGTCTTTACTGTCTTATAAGTGACACAATTCAGATCAAGAATTATTCTTCAACAAAACCACATCAGCCTCAAATCAATAGTGCATATTGTTTACCCCTCTTAGTCTAAACATGCTTAAGAACTCCTGCCCGTTTTGCATCCTTGCTAAGTGTTTCTATAAACCCTGACATAACATCACCTTAAATACTTTAAAACTTTCCATCATACATACAAAGGAATAATTTAGCAATGTTGACAACAAATATGTGGATATTTCTTTCCCCTCTCCCTCCCAGTCATATGGCATTTATGACCACAACCAGAAGAAATTAAAACAATTCCAAATGCTGGTCTCAAACCTTTTCAGACCTCTCTTCTTAACAAACCCGTGTCCCTGAATGGCAGCTTATACACAGCTATAGAAATATCTCTTTGAAGATAAATTGAATTTCCTTATCTGAAACATGAACTAGGTCTTAATTGAAGAAGCCTTCCCACCACTAAGACAGCTTCAGGAAAGAGTTGAGATTGACTTTTCTGAAGTATTAAAGGCAAGTCACAGCATGAAATACAGTTCAAGTTCTGTCACCACACAGACCCCATCCACATTTAAAAAAGCAGAGTTAATTGAGTGCAAGGGCAAGTCATGACATGCAGGCACTGAGGAAGCTGTTCACAAGCAGGTCCTAGAGCACTCCATCTGCTTCCCTGCCATTTCTCAAAGGTGAACAAATCCCGTACCTCAAAAGTAGCTTTTGCTTCATATTGCTTTAATGTGCCTTCAGCTTTATAAAGCACTGTACCTCTGGCACCCATCTCCATTGAAACCTTACCAAGCTTGCCTTTTTGTTTCATCTCCTGACTACAATTTGGTTAACACCATTTTCCTCTCCAAATGCCTCTAAAATTATTCAAAGTGGACATTCAACCACTTGAATAGATATTGGCAGCAGAGCTGAACAACCTGCACAAATAAAACCATCTTTTGCCAGCATACTTGCAGCTACCTAAGGGTATAAAAGATAATCAAAGAATCCCAGTTTCATACTGTGATCAGATTTGGTGCTGCTACCTTCCTTTGTGCAGTGTAATACAATAGGTACTTGTTTAAAGCACCATTAAAAACTTAGCAAGGCATATCACTATGAACACCAAAATTTATTATCAAAGAGTTACCTGGCAAAATATGTTCAAAATAAACCCAAAATAGGTCCAGCCTAGAAGGGAAAAAAATCCTCAAAGGAGGATTGTTAAGAAATTATGTATCAACAGAGCAAACAACCAGCAATGGGTGATGAGCAAAGCATTTTTCAAACACGAAGCAGCAAAAACATTTCTACCACATTTGCAATTATATAAAGAACACAGAAAACAGTTTCCTAAGAAACCACACACCTGCCACCAGCAGTGAATGACATATTAAAAGGCAATAATAATAAAGCCTTATAGCTAGGTAATGTTTAACCTCATTTTATCTTGAGGCAGACCTGCAAGGGCCAGGTTTTACCCACCCTAACAAACACTTCAAGTTTCAGGCTGCTCACTATCCACCACACTCATGTCTCGCAGAAGCAGAGGGTTTGTGTGTAGCTAAGCAGAAATCTTGCTAATATTTCAGTAATTTTGCACTCTGAGCTCCAGAAAATACTTGCAAATCACTTCAACTGCATGGAAGGACTGAACTCAATGGATTCTACTCCTATCCATTATTCTTTTCCAAAATGCCTGTTAGCATATTTCTGTAGAAGTCTGATCAATAATAATATCAAAATTATGTAGAGGTACTTACCAGACAAGCCTGATGACTAATGCCTAAACAAACTGGTCAGTCCAAAAGTACATGACTAACATTCTAAAAATAAATGAGATAGCTGTCACTACTCAGGTACTTACACAGGCAGCACACTGGAAAAGTGGCTGATGGCAGAGTGCTCTGGCCCTGTCAGCAACAGCAGCACCGTTCAGGTGCCCTTTAATCACACAGGGAAAGTGAATTACATGGCACTGGGAAAGGAAGTACAACAATGATGAGTCAGCCACAGAACCACGTGCTTTATCAATACACTTCATACTAAAGTTACTAATTAGTGACAGCACAAAACAGTGATGCAGTAATGGGAGAATGAGCAGCGTGAATCTTTGGACCTTTTTATCTCTTACTGATCTGGCACCTAGGATTTATGTGCATTTTGAAATCCACAACAAACCCATAGGAAACTATGCAATGCTACCAGCATTCTAACACCTCACATCTGCTACCTGCAGATGCTTTTGGAATCCCCAAAATACTTGACAGAATTCTGGAGAGGATCAGCTACATTACCAAGTTTCCACCAACACCATCATCACTCTCAACTCACTTCACCAGCCTACTGTAAAAGATGCAACAATGGTAGAGTTTCGCTCTGTGCAAAAGGAATTTTCAGAAGTGACACAAGGATCATAAAATGCCTCAAATTTTTCTGCATAAAATCTGAAACAAATTTTATTCCGAGCTTCCAGACTTGCACACCCAGCTAGGGATACGAGTGTCATTTCCTCCACTTTTGATTTCACCTGGTTTATGGCAACTTGATTTTACACCTGCCAGTCACTCCCCTGCTAATGCTTTTTCCTATTCCTTTCTCTGCCACATTAGCCCAAGGTTTGTACAGCTGTACAAAATTGAACAGTTTGGGGGAACTACCAAACTGAACAAGAAGGAGCAGGGAGGGGGAAGCTTTATTTCTTAGCTGGGTAAGTTCCCAGATGCACTTCTCTCTACTGCATTACCTCTATTTCTGCCAATACAGGGTGAGAAGTGAGCAGTCAATAAATAAGCTGCCTCACTGAACATGGGGTCACAACCCAATTCAATTACAAACCATCTTAGATTAGTTACAACTGCAGAGGACCCCAAAGTTATCAAGCAAGCAACAGAAATTCAGAGCAATTAAAAGATTACACAAGCAACCTGGCAATAAAACAACTGTACTAGAAACAACCATTTACAGAGTTTATAAATCTGAGTTTTACACAGCACAAGTCTACCTGTGCTTACACACCTCCTCAGACAAATTCTTATATGAAGCTAATAAAGAAAAACAATAATTTGAGACCTTTAGCTTTTCACTGGGTGCTTCTGCCTGCCTACACATTAATCTGAAAAGGATGTATCACAGCAGAAAATGTGTTTTGTACTGACTCTGTTTATTCCCTTATTGGTCTGAGTCCAGTCACTCTGTGACATTACACCACTAATTCTAAATCTAAATGAAATATAATACTACAGTCTAGACAATTACCCCAAACCCTGGGCACATTAATAATGTGATAAAAGCAATCCAATTTACAAACTGCATTAAGATAACTTTTTTCAGGATCTCTGCCAGTTTTATCTAGCCACTATTATCTAAGAAATACACCTTCAACTTCTGAAAAAGATCAATATCCTTCTTCCCCAGCACGATCAATCTGAGCCCATTTCAATGAGAGCAGACTCCACAGTCTCCAAGCTGTCCCCTAATGAGTGATGAGGGAGGCACAAATCAAACAGCTTTTAATGCCACACTGCTACAGCAATGGTCAGAGCATGGGCAGCCAGGCCTCGGTCACTGCAGACTTAATTGATTGCTGCCAATAGCACAGGTCCATCAAAGAGGAAAAGAGGCAATGCATACATGTCCCAGAGTGTAAATGCCACTGAGGCAGCTCCAAAGCCAGCAAAACCCTCTGCACCACATTCTGCATCCAAAGCACTTTAAAATGGAATTACAGCATGAGAGCCAGGGTATCTCAAGCTTCTCCTCTGCAAACCCTGTTACCCATTTCTTCTCTGAACACTTCAGCCCTCTGACAGACACACACAGGACAAGCAGTGTAAGTCAAGAGATTAATGAGCTCCAAGAAATTAATAAATTGGGCCAACCACTTTTTGGCAGAGGAGCTCACAGCAAGCTCGACAATCAAATTCCCTCACTTGCAGCTCTGCTCATGCCTTGGGCATGGTGGTTTCAACTCCTTAACTGACCCAGGCTCGTTACACTTCCTCACTTGCACTAGGAACTACAATACTATCTAAAACCCATGGCAGGAAGGGCAAAGATGACTTCCAGTCAAATTTTCCAGCTCTAATCAGTTGAGGAGGGGGGTCTCAGTCTTCCACACAAAGACTTAAAAAATTGATTTTAGTGCTTTAATATGATTGCTAAGAACAAGTAATAAACTTGAGTCACCAGAGGGCACTAACGCTTCTACCAAATGGCAAAGGCAGCCCTTCAATTAGGGAGGCTGATAATTACATCCACATCATCATGTATATTTTATCTGGATTGAACTTCAGCCAGCTTGTTCTAATCCATGTTCAAATCTCAACTACATAGTGATGAGGCACTGAGCTACACTAACTGTTGTGGTCACACCTGAAATACAAGGCAGAGACTCACAGTCTCCTCCAGCAGACCAGGGAACATAGGGCAGGCACACGTTCACACAGAATCTCAAGCTTCCCTTGCCTACAGAATGTATGTGTACGTCTAAATACAAGTGAAATTCTGAAACAGGCATGGAGAACAAGCCCCAAGTCCTGCATCTCAAAGAAACAGAATAAATAACTATCCTCAAGAGCTTGAATCAAGATCTGTCCTATCATAGGGGACTGCAAGCAACATCAGCCTGAAAAAGAGAAAAGGGAAAGGCTTCCCCTTGACTATCAAGCAGCAATGGATGTGTTCTTCTCTCCTGTCTGGCATCAAATCAACTGCCATGTTACAGTCTCAATCTTTAACAAAGGAGGCTGCTCTTTACCACTGAGATATTCTGATATTTACCACTTTTGATATTCTGACCAAGCAGCTCTAGAGCTTCTCAGTGCCAGTCAAAGGTGCACACTGCAGTAGGAGTTTCTGCAGCAGGAAACCTTGACTTGTTGATGCAGTTGACACAAAGAGCCAAAACACACCTGCGCAGTGCAGACCTACAGAAAAAAGGGCAAAGCCTCCAGGCCCTGCAAGGTACAGAGCTGCTTCTTTTCCCAATTTTACCTAAACTGTCATTCTTGTAAGAGGACTGGAGGACAACAAAGGCACAGGCAGAGAAAGGGAATCCTCTCCTTAAGGAGAAGTACACCATACACATTGTCTGTGCTGAAGTTACTGACACGTAAAAAGTTACAGTGACAGTAAGGCTGGGGTAGGGAGCACTCTGTGAGCAAACAGGGGATCTCCAGAGGCTCAAGGAAGACACCACTCCTGCCATGTGACGGTCTAGAAGCCATCTGGAAGCCGTGGGGAGTTTTGAAAACGCCAGCTGAGGATATACTAGAGCAGCACACCTCAGAGCAGTGAGTCCAAGAGAGTAAAGATCCACCTTAAATGCAGATCAGGAACACTGCATTTTAAAATACTTCATGGTGACTCACTAGATCTCCCAGTGTTTTACTTGCCCTACTGTAAGATTTACCAAACAGGTCCCTTTTCTGAGATCCACTCTCCAATAGACTGAAACACTGCCTGGGAACAGCCTCCCCTGGCCACAAGCCGGTTCAATGTCCATCATTTATGCCATTCTAACTTGTGAGTCACAGCAAGCAGCTCCGGTGCTCACAACACACCACGATGCACGATCCACCCTCCCTGTTTTGGACTTCAGGCCACCCTCTCCCTGCTCCCCCACCTTCTCCACCTCACACAGCTCCTGCTGGCCGCACAGAGCCAGTGCTGGGAGCCCTTCCACACTCCACCCTGCCCTGCTCCAGCTCCCATCTCGAACGGCCCCTCCCTGCTGGCAGAAGGCCGGGTGGGAGCAGCTTGCCCACAGCTACGACTCCAATGCCACTCTCTTGAATCCCACAAGGCTTTTATGGATCTCTGCAAAGGAAAAGGAGTTGCAGTCACACATCCACATGTTCCAGGGCACTGAGCAAACAGAGAATCTACTTAAAATGCCCAACTGCAACATTAAGACGCACTCTCTTCAGCAGTCCTTTAAGGTGATTAATTCATAAACAGACAAAACATGAAGCCCACAAAGCTTCTGTTCTTGCAGTAACTATGACACACACATATTAAAAGATGATTCCTACTGCAGCAGTTTCAAGTATTTAAATGCAAAGGTTTTTAACAGAAATGCTTCCTCATTATTTTAAAAATACATTTCTAAGTCTATTTTCTAAAAAGAGCTGTAAAACAACACAGAAGAGAAATATATCATACCTTTGGTGGCTTACACTTTGAAAAAATGCAACCAATTACACTCCCCACCCCTAAAGGATATTTTCAACTCAGCCTTTGTTACTGAATGGAGAAGTTCAAATGACTCAGCTTCAAGCAAATATAAAGGAAAAGATTAACCCCTAATCTCAATGAAAAAAAAAATAGTGGAACAAACTGATTAAGATGGAGGTATGGCTTGTCAATTCAAATCTTTTAATATTCACATCAAGCAGAACACTAGCACACTATGACTACATTACTTTTCTGTACAAACACAGTCAATTTCAAAAATCAAAATTTACACAAGTAGTTGAAGTTAAAGTTAGACTGCATCTTCATTCTTGTTCCTTAGTGCTGAGCAGTATAAAGATCAAAAAAACATGGAAACATTGGCATTTTTAATCTATAGTCACCAGACAAGATAAAAGTGTGAAATGGAAAAGAGCTCTCCAAAATTCTGCAGGAAACTCCCCATATTTCAACAGGAAAAAAACCCAAAAAACCAAACCCACTGGTGAGTAAACAAGATAACCTCATGAAGGGAGTTTTCTTGGGAGAGTGCACTGTCTCCCTGACTGAGTTAAACATTTCTTATTGAAATGAAGCAAAATAAATTACAAGTTAGAATATTTCACAAGGGGGCTCACAGACACCAAGGGACTGCTGTACATCCTCCACATGAATCCACAAGTGCTTGTCCCCCGTCTCAGCCGTGCCACACCAGCGTATCACAGTGCAGAACACACCCCCAGCTGTGCTGGGAGGAATATTGAATCCCAGACGAGCTGGAGTGCTCCTTCACACGCAGCCCAAACGCCAAACACAGATGTCACCAGAGGGCACTCTCTCAGTTCCAGTGACCCAGCTTTAGCCAATTTCTGAGCACGACTGCAGACAACCCACGAGCAGGGCTGTGCAAAGCAGGAGTAGTTCTGCTTCTGCAAGGAATTTCCGTAAAAAGAAACAACCAAAAAAACATAAAGCCCAGCATGGAAATTAAAATTAAGGAAATAAAACCCAAACAAACTAACAAAAAACATAACCAAAAAATGGAATTTACTTATATAGCCCAGAAACTAAACTAAACTAAAATATTTTCCAGAGTAATCAGAGACACTACTAGGAAAAAAAATCATCATTATCAAGGTCTGCTCAACGTTATGCTGTGGCATTTGGTGGTGCCAGCTCAGTCCAGCTGTTTTGGCATCCATGTGAATCATATCAACTCTCAAAAGCAGGGTCCAAGGCAGTACAGCCCATGCAGAGGTGCCTGTGGAAGTCCTCTGGCTCTGCAATCAGACACTACACCTTACAACAATGCACAAAAAAAATGCATGAGTGGTTTTCAAGCTTTGGGCCATGTATTATCTCTAATGCCCTGTTAAAAGTTAATAATGTTTTTGAACGAACAACCGGTAAGATGAAGTTCATTAAATAAAATTATGCACAACCAGTAAAACATGCAATAGGTCTATACACCAAAAAAGGGTCTCAAGCCACCAGCTGGCATGAACACAATGTTATACCCATTTTGTTTAGAAATAAACACCACCACAGTACAACTAAAATGAAGTCAGCCACAGAAGCAAGCAGTGACAAGGAAAAAAGAGGCAATAACCATTGCACATCCCATATTTTCCAATCCTGAGAAAACCTAAAAAGCTGTAGGCCTATCAAGCATTTGATTGCCTGGTTATCTACTGATCCCACTTGAAACAAGTCTCCACCTCTTCTAGCTATCTGGGATAGCAAAGCTCCTTAATTCAGAAGAGGCACAGAAGGAGGGGTGCAGCAATAAGACCTGTGCAAATGCACCTTTTTCAGCAGAGGGATCCCTCCAAGAGTGTCAGTATAGGAAACCTGCAAATAGATACACGCATCCACAGAATTTCATCAGGCCTGTAACTACTATTAAACCCACAGGGCAAGTTACTCCAAACTATTACCTGTCATCACCACCCATTGTGGTTTGAAATACATATACAGAATTGCCTTTCCAGAATCTGCTGCCAGGAAAGAAAGAATGTTAAACGTGCCTCATGTCTAATAAACAGCATCTATTTGTCCATCCTCTAAAGCAGATTCCTGCCTACTGGAAGGTAACATGCTCTGAAATTACCGTGGTTTACATAAAAGTGGTGCGACGTGGTGTTCATCCCCTGCTTTCAGCTACTGTCCATGTTGTCTCTCGTATCCTCATCCCTGGGCACTGCCCTGTCACTCGTGTCCCCATCCCTTCGTGCTGCCCTGCCCCTCGTGTCCGCCCCCCTGTCCCTCGTGTCCGCACCCCTGCGCGCCGCCCTGCCCCTCGTGCCCCGGGCCCATCCCCGGGCAGCAGCCATGGATAGCGGTATCTCGCCGCCACAGCCTCCGCTCCGCTCGGCCCCGGCCGCCCTCCGGCCCCCGCGGTGCCCCACGCGGCTCTGCCCGTCCCCACGCACCAACACCCCCGTCCCCGAGGGCTCCACAGACAGCAAGGGTGGGGTGTCCGCGTTATAACCCACTCTTCAGCCCCG
>VYXF01000795.1:17173-211473 GCA_013397295.1 Polioptila caerulea
TCACCTGGAGCAGGTGACACAGGAACGCGTCCAGACGGGTTTGGAATGTCTCCGAAGAGGGAGACTCCACCCCTCCTTGGGCAGCCGTTCCAGTGCTCTGCCGCCCTCACTGCAAAGTTCATTTACATTTACATCTTCGCCTTTCTGTGAAAAATTCCTCCTGCTGTCCAACCTAAACCGCCCCTGGCTCAGCTTGGGACCATTCCCTCTTGTCCTGTCCCTATTCCTGGGAGCAGAGCCCGACCCCACCTGGCCCCTCCCTCCATGGTGTGGAGAGGGAGAAGGTCCCTCCTGAAACTCCTTTAATCCAGCCTGAGCTCTCCGTGAAGGGCCGCTCCCTAAAGAGCAAGACGACAACGGGGGCAAGGAAAGGAACTGTCCCCAAAATAAAAACGATTACATCTCTGTTCTGAGGGGATGCACTGCCATGGCTTTTATGATTTCCTTCTCTGCTCCCACAGTATTTAGGGAATTATCAGCATATGCGGGGAAAGCAGGGCCTTCAAGGTATTCACACCATTTCTGGAGTGAAAGCCCTCAGAAAACCACAAGGTTTCGCACGAGTCGCTCTACAGTCGCCAGGATTGGCAGTGCTACTATCGAGGGGATGGAAGTCAGCATCGACACCTTCCCGTCCACAGCCCCAGCCCAGCGTGCTCCGGCCCAGTGAGTTATTGCAGTAATTAATAGTTACCATTTATATGTATTCTGAATGCTTTGAAAGCAATGCCTGATCTCATTAAATTGTGGATTGACTTATTTTCGTTCTGTCCTGGAGTTAAGTCACTGCTTCCTTCACATCCATGGGAAATGGAGTCGGTAATTTGTTCCTATACTGGTACTGCTGCCATTGGATCTATGGCCACCTGCTGTGGGTTTTAATGAAATATAGAGCCACCTGCTATGCAGAATGCCTGATTTTAATAGACTTGCACACTGGTGAGAACACAGGTACCATGATCCAGATTAAACAAGTCCAGCAGGCTGGAAAGAGGGTACCAGCTTTTAAACCTGTAACAGGAAATAAGGCAGGAAGGATTTGTGAAACTACAGGCACAAGTTTGACAATAAGCAAAGAAAAGTCTTACATTTAGGTACAGTGCCTTTTCCCCAACTTTAATAAAGGTTTCTGCCTAGAAAGAGAACACTGTTTCCTCTTGGCTGGGTTTTTTGGTTTTTTGTTGGATTTTTTTTTTTAAACACAGTAATCTGGCACAGTATCAAATTCATTCTGAACCAGAATAAATGAAAGAAAAATAAAGTGCCAAATGCCATCCTGCTGCAAGGTTTTCAACAGGTGAGTCAGTGGACGGAAATAATGTTTCACCAGATTTGGAAACACAACAATTTGTAACATAGAAATAAGAAAGTATTACAGAATCATAGAATTGTTAAGGTTGAAAAAAGAGCTCTAAAATAATTGAGGAATAAGATAAAAGAAAAAGTAGTAAAAACACCTCAGAAGGGGGAAACAATGGGATATCTTTTGTAGGCTATTCTCCTTCACTAAAGCAGGACACAAACTATCCTGTAAAACAAGCTTAGGGGTGTATATATGGGTTAGGTGACAAATTTTCAAAGACATTTTGCAATCCTCTCACTAAATGCTTTCAGAAAAACTGCCTAATGGCTTGTGAGGAAAAAAGCAATGCCACAGACCAAAAACTAACAGAGATTGAACAGGAGAATGTGTAGTCATCCATAACCATGGTGAAAATCCAAAAGAGTAAGATGGTTTTAATTTTGTTGTAAATTATCTTAAAATGTTGATCTTCAAATGATCTAGGAAAAAAGTGGTATAGAAGGAGCCCACATTTGTAGGAGACACAACATTACTCTGAATTTTGGGGCAGATTGTGAAGATACTTGGAGTGTGTAGGAAGAAAATGTAGTGCCATTCAATATTGATAAATGATCATCAATCCAATGCAGTGGATGCTGGGGGAAAGAATTCTGAGTGAGCAAAGGAAATAGTTGAAGAAATGCTCAGGCATCCTAGGCAGTGCTTCAGGAGAAATCTCTCCTCAGTTTATGAACAGTCATGCATGTGACACATCAAGAGATAAAATGAGAAAACAAGAAAATGTTATCTGTCCTGCCATCATTTCATACAAAAAAGTTTTACAGAATGAGCAGGGAGGAGAATGTACATTAGACTGTGAAACTGAAATGCCCAATTCCACTCAAGTTTTACACCAGAGCCCCATGTTTAGCTCCTTTCCACCTATGATTCCAGAATCTTTTCCAAGAAACCACCTTCCAATACTCACTTGCCAACATAGCTGATGTTCCTTATTATTTTACAGGTACAGATCTTCCCCACTTCCCTAAATATTCCATTTAAAATACATTATTAGTTGAATGTTGCAGCTGAGCTGTTAGCTATTCAAATCACACGAGGCAGTGAAAAGAGGAAGTGACTAGATGAAAATTTGTGGCAAAACAGTCAGTTATAATGAAGAAAGCTGCTGTCAAAAGCAACAGGAAACTGCCATCCCTTGTGACTGACAGCTTGTGAGGGAAGGGGTGCAGAGGGCCAAAGCTGAACCAACACACTCTGAATGAGCACAGCTGAAATTCTTCCAGCCCACAGCACATCACACCTGCCATGGGCAGCTTCCACCCGAGAGGGCGAGTTTGGGGATGGGATTGGTCTGGCCAGCTTGCAGTATTCTTCTGAATAATTTACTGTGGATCTCAGAGGTTCTTTTCTGGACATACACATCCTAGATTTTATTAGGAATGATTATTTTTATAAATCACTACCCAACAAGCTGCATCTCCCTACAAGACTGTAACCAGCTTCACTGTACCCAACCTTCCCAAATTATAGAGGATATAACATTTCCTTTTGAAAGCAACATCCTGCATCTTCAACATAATTTACCCATCGAGAGGAGGAAAGTTATCTATTTTTTAATTTCACACATGAAAACCATTTTTCCATTAGGCAACACCAAACCTGTGTGCTTCCACACATAAACTGCAAAATGCTTGCAGGAGTGGATGTAATGAAATGGTGACATTGCAATCCAGGGCACTTGTTGATGTAAAATTTAAGTCTATAAAAATTACTGCAGAGTACAGTTTATTATACTTTAACAGAAGGTAGCATAAGCAATTTAGAATAAAACATGCCTAATATAAGTTACTTGAATGTAATTGGCTTTACTTGTGTGGATTGTAACCCAGATTATTCTACACAATGTAAGAAAAAAGGAGAAATGGTACTTTACCATGAGTGGGTGTACCATGCTCTGGGATTAAAACTAAACATTAATATAAAATCAAATTAATTTTGCTGCCTTTCATCCCAGCTTCCTGATTAGTTCAGAAGAATACTCAGGAAGTACCTTTTTAATCTTGTAACAAATTATTTGAAAGAGTGTCTCTTACATTTTGGTACCTAGTTCATTAATTACTAATTGCTTGGCACTAGGTAAAGTTCTTTTATCATTGCCTGAATCTAGAAACAGTTATTATCATAAAAAGTCATCAGTTAAAAGCAGTTTGATATAAGATGTCCCAACTGGATGTCTGCTAAAGCATATAACTCCCTAAGAAATGAGAATATAGTAGAAAATATTTTATTTATATAACCCATGAATGTTATTTTCTATTCTTACTCTTTGACTCAGTTATTTCATGAGTCTGACTGCACTTAATTCCAAAAGGTACATCAGGGTGAGAAACACTAAAGAAATGCCAAATATTGCTAAATTTACTTGTCAACTTATAAAAAGAAAATGGTGTAATTTTTTGTTGAAACTGTGTAATCATTTCTCACAATTGCAGCACAGTTGTGGTATCTGCCACCTTAATTCTGTTATTTCCGATTTTAGAGAGCTTAACTATGTAGGTATTTTATAAATGCAGTGCCATTTATATTAATTGTGCAATTATTATGCAGGTTCTAGTAAGGTGCACAGTCTGTGACATTTATACCTACACACTCCTACTTTCTGATCTGTGATCCTCTGTGATGTCCTTGCTTCATTACAGGGGAAAAGAGGAGTCAGAATTGGATCAATGTAACATTGTTGTAGCTATCACCATCTTCCTCATTCCTTTTGGAGAATGTTTTTGCTTAATACATAATGCACATTTATTGGCTTCTACCCCCTGATAAGGAGGATGAGCTTCCTACTTCAACCATGATAAAATAAAGTTTTCAGTCCATTCAGTTAAACTTGAAACCAAGCATAAAAAATATTTTAATTGATTAAAATGTCAGTACCAGATAAATCTGGTTCAAACAAACCCTAGACACCCTACGTGTGAAGAGTTTAGAGCTGGAGGAGACAAAAGTTACTCAGAATGCTATGCTGAAGAGTAGATGGATGTTTCACAGCTCCTCTCACTCACTGTGTTCAAGTGTGATGTGCTAATATTTGCTCCCCCAGATGTGGTGATTAACGCTAGAACACCTCCTTAGGCTTTCACCTCTGCTTGTTTCTCATTTCTGCCAACGATGAAGTGAGGAGCTGAAATTAGAACAACACAAGAGCAGTCTGAACCAGCTTGGGGTTTTTCTTAATATTCTAAAAATCACAGTTTTAAAAAGAGTGTATCCAAGCAGCAGCTTCTGAACTCGCCCAAGCATACATATATAAATATCTATATATTTGCATGTAAAGTGAGTATTTACATGCACAGATGCTTTAAGAGGACTTCCTCTTTATGCTTGCAAAACATTGTTTTCCCAAGGTCAGCAAAGGCTCTTCCACACATCTCAGCAGCAAGGAAGCTGCACACGGATGACACGTTATTTCCTCACTGTCTCTCATACAGCCCATGGATTTTTCCACAAAAAGAGAGAGCTGTTCTTGACTGTGCTGCCTTCCCATTCTGCAGATGCAGGGAACTCAGAGCCGTGCTTTCTGCTGGAGCCCTTTGCCACAGGGACAGCTTTGCTGGCAGCACCAGGGAGGGAGCCAGAGGCAAAGGCCGGGCTGGCAGCACAGAGGCTGAATGCAGATGTCCTTCCTTTTCTGCTTCCCTGGTACATCACCAGAGACAGCACACCACTATGGTAAACTGCTTAAAAAGAAGCAAGCACCATTTTTGATGTCATGTAAATATCTATCTACACATTTCCAAAAAGGATGGAGATGCTGGGATGCCCATGTGATTTATGCACAGTATGCAAGGAGCACAAACATGATGATTTACAACAGGTTTTAATGACCAGCTGAAGGGGAAAGATCCCAAATATGGTCAACAGCAACTGTTAATTGAAAGAAGTAATATTTCATCTATGTAAACAAAGTAATGAGCACGTCTGCCACAAGATTTCAAGAGATTTATCTTCCAGGCTCCCTAATATGGTTACATCTGTCCCCTGCTTAAATCCTATGTTCTTGCCATCTGCTCCTATACACTTCTTTTCACCCTCAAACAGTGATTAAACAACTATCTGGAAAAAGAAAAGAAGTATTTTTCAATTTTTAAACAACTGGAAAAAATCTGGAAAACCAAACTGCCAACCTCTTTGGCTCTCAATTGTTTTCTGTGGTTGGGAATGTTACTAGTGAGATGCTCAGCTGAAGTTTCCAGGAATCTTTATGTTTCACTGTACAACAGGAAACACTGCACCCATAGATTCAAATAGTTTTCTTATGGAGTAGAATAAATTTGGAGCAGATGAAGCTTCCATTCAGTTAATTAGTCAAGTTGTCATTGAGAGGTAATGTTATACGGGGAGATCAGGAAGCATTTTGTTTTAAAAAGAAGGACACTTCCTAGAATTCTTTATTTGCGCTGTGGGAAGCCTTGATAGTTGTGTTACTTTGAGATATGCTTTGTACTTACCTCTCCTTGTCTGAGCATGGAGGAGCAGGAAGGACAGAGCCACAGCTCGCTTTGTTTTCTGTGTGAAGAGAGCCAAAGAAGAGCAATCTCACAGATCCTGTGCTCCTGCATTCTGGGCAAGACTGCAGCCTGCAGGGCCTCATGTGGGCCACATTAATTAAGGGAGCACTTTACTGTGCATCCATCACCCTCTGTAGCCAGAGAATGACCAGTCATAATCCATCTCTGAGTTTTTTTGGAGACTTGAAATCCTTGAAAGGTCTTAGAGATGCACTGGGCATCTTGTTACAGCAGAGGCTTGATGCAATGACAATACTGTCATGCTAGGAAATGGCCTCATCCCTTCTCTAGGAGTTTTGTCAAATTTTATTTTATTTTCTGGGGCTGTTGCTTTCTCCTGTATAGAAGGAATTACAGATATCACCTAATCATTCCCTTGAGCTTCATAGGAAGTAACTGGATTTGGTACCTCTGCTTTTCAGTCTTTGCTCCTTTGGCTGCTTTACTCTGCTGCTTCTATCCACTACCATTATAATTGTTACTGCTTGCAAAGATGGGAAACCAGAATGTTTTGTACTGTTTGGAAAACATTGTGAAGTATTTTCAGAAATAATGCGTTACAAGGCAAAATTACCATGGCTTTTTTATCCACAGGTAATGAGCCTTGTCTGAAAATCTAGGCCTGTAATTTCTACAGGTATGAAGAGGTGCAGCTCCATTAAAGGCCTTGCCATGCAGTACTGGAGGGCTTTGCTATGAAGGATGTGGAGAGTCAGGCAGTTCAGCTTTAGATTTAATGAACACCATTGCTTCACTTACTAAGATAGACAAACTACATTGTTTTAAAGCCAGCATTTTCAGAACAACTGACACAAGTGTCTTGGGAACACCTTTGGGATTAAGCAGAGCAGCAAGCCATCATCTGCTGTAGTCTGTGCATCTTGTCTGTAAGTCTGAGCTGCTGGTAATCCCTTTGGTACCATGCTGCTGTGTACCCCAGGGCTTTGCTGGGAGCTGGGATTAGCTGGATGTTGGGTTTTTAGGTGGATGGATGATGTTTTGCTCCATACCTGCCTCAGTGAAAGTTAGAAAGCCAAGTTTTAGTTTACTCACTCATTTTCAAATGAACAAAATAAGGCAATGCCTCAGCTACTCCAAGTACTGTGTTTTTTCCTGTGCATCTCAGGTATTGTCAGGATGATTTGGTTCAGTTACAGTCAGGACAGTGAGAAAATGCTGAATGTTAGGACTTAGCAAACACCCTTCTAAACAATTTACATTAAAAGGAAAAGACACCTTTAGGAAAACACCTGCATAAGGTTTCAGTATTCTCTACCCAAACTGAGAAATCCAGGTTTCTAGATCCAAATTCTGCCTTAAGGCATGAGAGACTATTCTTACCAATACAAATACTACGGGGAAAGTAGAGAGTTTTCCAAATTTCATTTTAAATAGAAAGGATTATAACGACATTTTCACATCCTTATAATACCCACACTGAAAAGTCACTTGAACATTCATCAGAATAGCTTCTGACAGATGAAAAACCCCACACCAATAAATAAATAAATATATTTTTAAAGTAAATAAGTCAGTGTGTACGGAAGCAAGGCCTGTTTCTTGAGAAAAATCATCTGACCTGGAGCACTTGGACTAAATGGTCCAGTGTTTATAAATGTGACTCAGCTGGAGATGGTTTCTGAACTTCTGAAATTCTGAGGAGATTTTTCCTGTGTACTCTGGAAAGGCTTCAAAGTACACTCAGCAAGCAAATTTCAAAAATACAATGGCTGTGCTTTAGCTGGGGATCACGTAAAGTTTTACTGCAGTCTGATGGAGTCTGTGGCCTGACATGTATAAGCTAATTATCATTTGCATATCATCCTTTCCCAGGGAGATCCTTGGAAAGATTAAAAGACTTCTTTAAATATTGAAATCTGAGTCTTACAAACCAAAACAAGAGACATGCTGACTCTGTGAGAGGATGAAATCTCTGTTTCCAGAGTTTTCTCTTACTTTTCAAAAGAGGACCCATCCATCATGAGGACAAGGAACCTAATCCATGATACTGACTTGTAAAGAGAGTTTCTGACAGTTTGTGGTTGATACTTTCTACAAATACATTAGAAGCAAACATTCAACACTGCTAAAACCTAAGTTCTTTGCTTTAAAATGTCCTCTCCAGCTACTTCTGTATGTCATGTAATATCAGAAAAAACACATACCTGAGACTCAAAAGAGCATTATTACACCCTGAAAAACTAGACATTCATTATAAATTATCCTTTGAGAGGTGCAGGAGAGAATACTTTCCCACCAATTATTCTGACATAATGTAGGAGTAGTTTATTCCATACCACAGTTTATGACAACATGCAATCTGAACACTTTTCAGCACATTATAAACAGAGACTAAAATTGGACCAACTTATTATCCTGCTCTCTCTGGAGAAGGGTAAATATGCTACATTGTTTTGTGATGCTTTGTGTTTTAGATGTATCTCAACAAACTCTTGGTTTTCAGTAGAGAGGATAAGATTGAAGAGGCACACACTGAACCTGAGTAAGAAATTAGAGTTTTCCAACAGCCCTTCACAAGGACCATTCTTCTGGACCTCTGCATACTGTTCAAACTGAATTTGGGAACCTCTGCCTCAATCAACAGCAGCTCTGGTGGGGTTTATAGAGAAAAGAGAAATATGATACAATGTAGATTATATCATAATTATATTGGGAGCAGATTTTAGAAGATGAACTTAAAATCAAGCAGGTTGCTGAATAATGGGCATATGACAAAAACTGAATAAGGTACAAGTACTATATAATTAAACAGAGCATATTGAAAACATGAAAATATGATAATATTTTTAACAATAGATCCTTATCTTAAACACTATTTTGCCTTCTGGCTTAAAATCCATATCAAAAACTAAAAGAGGATTATGAAGAAAAATATAAAAGAACTACAAGAGAAGGCTGTAAAACAAGAGAAAATAGAAATAGTGTGTTTCAGTGCTTTGTTCTATTGATGCTACTGAGAATAGGTGACAAATTTCTTCCCTCCATGATCATCATCATCCTGCAGTGACACCAGGAGGGCAATGCACCAGTAGGTTCACACATGTGCAGGTAGTGACAGTTTCTGCTCTCTTTAGGTGCACATTAATAGTGCTTTGGCTCTAGGACTCTGTGCCACAGAACAAATAGTTCAGCAAAGGAAACAAAGAGCTTGGGAGACTTTTTTAATGGTTAGACACACACGTATAATAACAATGTGCTGACAGTGCAAGCCTTGCTGCTGGTGATGCTTCACAGCATAAACTGATCACTCACTAGAGAAATTTCTCTCCTTTATCTGTTTTACATAAACTTCAGGTTCATTATGCCTTCATTCTAGTATTTGGGGTTTTTTATGACCATTTATTTATAATAGATTATTAAATAGTCAGACTGCATCAATTTTGCTTGAAGGCAGAGAGAATAAGCATGTTTTATTTCACTGTGAAATTTATTGCACTGTGTATTTGGAAAAAGAACATTAAGATAGGATCTTAGAAAAAGGTCTTCTGTTTCTCCCTTGTATCCTCTAATCCCATTTGAGTTAAATGATTATGTTTGGATCTCTACAGGTAGGAAAACATCTTTCAAGACTTTTCCCTTTCAATTTAATAAATCTCTTCTGCTGGTTTCTTTCTATTAAGTAACTGGAGACAGGTATTTAAACCAATTGCTGCCCAATGAGCCATGACAAAAGGCAGCAGGTAGGAGGGATGCTGGAAGGAGAACATACAACTGACTCCATGAATGGTTCCAAGCACTCCTGGTTTGTTGTTCTCCTGTCCAACCTCGATACCCTTCATCCTGCCTGCATTACACCCGTGTGCCCTCTCTGCCCTTCTGGCATTGATTCCCCCCCCTCAGCATCCCAGGGCTCTTTACCTGTAACCCTGCTCACCTGTCCTGCACTGCTGCAGCCCCTCAGGGCCCCAGCCCCATTCCCAATCCCCACAAACTGCATGCCCACAGATGCCCACAGAAGTTCACTGGTGAGATATTAACCAGTTCTCAGCTCTTATCTTTCATAAACAGAACAGAATGAGGGCAACTTGACTTCCTAGCTGGTCTACTGACCTGTGAGAATAAAGGGAATAAAAATGCTGCTGTGTGATAAAACAGGCAACATTTGCAAAGCAATAACAGAATATGCATAATAGCTCAGAAAACATCCTTAGGAAAATAATTAAGTAATTTCATGCTTCTCTTTTTATTAAGAAAAAAGATAAAGGGAGAGAACCACGAGCAGCTGTGTGAAACAGAGCTAGCTTTTCAGGAAAATACACAAGGCCAGATCTTCCCTCCTACTTCTTCACATGTTTTTTGCTCTTCAGGCCCATGGAAACATGCCAGGAAAAAATAATTGGCAGAGGACTGTATTATCTCTTCTGCATAGTTCCCATGTAGTGTCTCACAGAAAGACCATGTAGTTAGGGAGCTGGCTGGAAAAGCTGCCTGCCTGGGGAAAACTGTCCTTGACTCCCACAGATCCCAGAGGATATGTCAGCTTTCAGCAGGACCTCTGTCTCTTGCTGAAAAGAATTCTGTCACTGACATTTCCTTCTATAGATGAAAAGCAGGGGCTCATTCGAGCTTTGGGGTTTTTCCATGGGGAAGTTTTGGCCAGAAGGATGAATGCTGGTTTAAGGGCAGCTCTCTTAAACCAAGCAGTACTGAATGGGTCACAGATTGAATGCCAGGTCAGTAAGTCTGCAGCTGCCTCAGAAATGTGGAAGGGGCTTTGATCCTGGATAAATGAAACAAGGAGACACTAAAGTCCTGGCTTGCTCCCACACAACCCACCCCCTCCCTGACCCTTCTTATTTGGAGTCTCCAGGCTCTTGGTACCCAGGAAGGAGGGCTGATGTTAACAGTGGCTGATCCCCCACTTTAATATATTATGAACATAAAGCTATGATCCCAGCCTACTGATTTACACAAGAACTATCAACCAGCCAACCTTCATTTCAGGTTCCTATTAAGTAATACATATGCTTCTCCTTCATGTCCAGTGGAAAATCCCATGAAGTAGAAAAAGAAATTATTCTGGAGTTCACATTGATAAATTACTTAAGCTGCCTCTCCAGTTGGGGTCTGAGAGGCATATGGAAGGGTCACAGCTTCCATGTCCTCAGCCCCTCAGCTCCTCAGGGGATTTCTGCATCCCTTCCATTAAGTGTCATTGGAGCCCTGTCCCCTCCTCCATCATTTCCTGCTCCCTTTGCTTTCCTCGGCTCCTGCAGCAGGGCTCAGTAAGAAACTGTTCTGCGTGAGCTCCCTCCCATATGGCCAGGCACTAATCCCCCCTCCCACACACAGTCATGCAAAGAGGGAAGGAGCTATGGATGTGGCAGAGATGCTTCCCAGAGCAGCAGTGTCTGCTAGCCACATTATGTCAAGCAGTTAAAAGGTGCAGAAGAATCCTGCTGAACAGTACTTCTGATTTCTTCACCATTCTTTGCAACATCTGCAGAGCTTCCAAGAATCCTGGATTTGCAAATAAACATTTATTTTTTTTAGGAGGAGTCTTAGAATTGGGAGACAGCTTGCAATCATCTTTCCCCTCCACTTACGATGTCAAGGTACTTTCAACAGGTTTTTTAATTAATAATTTTGTTCCCTTGTCTCTTCTGATTGATCAAAAGAAAAATCAATCCTGGAACTTACTGAAAAATGAGAGAAGACTGAAAGAAAAATCATTGACATTAAAATTTGCGAGAGTTTTTGAGAAATCTCTGCTCCTGCCTATTTCCTGCTGTCAGGAAACAGAGCATTTGTCAGGTCGGGCTGTCAGCCCAGTGCCCAGCAACTCCCCGTGCCTGCACAGGGATATCCTGGCATTACAGGCACTGTCACATCTCATTGCTTAATGCTCGCTCTGACGTGGGCTCCTGGCTGCGAGCGTGTTCCATCAGGTCCTCACTTGGGAAACACCGAGCGCCATTTGGTGTCACCCGCCCCCCTGAGCTCACCTAATGTCACCGCTAGGAACAGCCACAGAACGCTTTCTCTTGGTGGCAGATTTACTGTGCTGCAGAAGTACCAAGGTATGAACACAGAGTTTTAAGCAGAAACTCAGCATCAGAGTAGCACAGACATCCTTGAAATGTCAACAGGCATTTTAAAACTTATTTCTCAAAGCCCCTTAGTGATTCCTGTGAAAGAAACCCACAGTCCTCAAACTAGGAAAAAACAACCTGCGAGCACATAAATAAACTCCTTTTGCTTTACCCACATCAGCAGCACGGCAGTGTGATTTGGTGATTCAATGAGGTGAGCAACATTTTGACTCAAGAGGTTCTGGGTAAGAAATCTGAGGTTGGAGCCTCACCAGTGACAGCAAGTCACCCAAGGGACCTGGGGCTTCAACTGGCTGCCAGGTGCCATGGATTGTCATCCTGCAGGTCACAACCTCCCCCTCCCAGGGCATCGTGTTCTCCAGAGCCTCTCTTGTAATGCAGTGCAAGAGGAGGGACAAAACTGAGCATCAGAACCCTGCATTACTAAAACCCTTTAAGAACACATAAGAAACCTTGAGCTGCACTCAGTAAATAGCTGCCAGATCTCAGAGGTCACGAGAATACCAATTTTGCAGGTGAAGCCCTTTGGAAAAGCAATTGTGCTTTTTTCAACACAGCTGTGTTTGGGCCTTTTGTTGCCAGATCTCAAGCATCTCAGTGAGATTGGTAACTGTGACAAACAGCTAATGCTTTTTTACTTCAGTCAAGAGTTTGGAAATACAGGCTTTAATACAATGCTGAAGAGAGAAATTACTTCAGTAAAAAGCATTCTAAGCAAACAGAGGTGTGTGACTGCCTCTTTCACTGAACATAAAATAAAGAAATACACTCCAAGCTTGTGGATTTTATGCATGCATAAAACTCAGTGCATGTACATTTTTAATTGACTACCCATTCCTGTACAACCCTATGGGAAAGAAAAATACAGAACTTTTCAAACATGCATTGAAAACAGTATCAGGAGTGATCAGGACATGAAGCATCTCTAACCAAGCAATAAAATCTGCACATTAGAGCAGAAGATTGTCTAAAACAAGTTCCTCCAAATGGGACTGGAAAAATGACATAATTTTGAGGGAAAAAAAAATCTTCCTTCCCCTAAACTCTTTTGGAAATTACTCAAATAATTTTCTTAATAATTTGTCTTTAATACAATTTAATACAATTATTCTGATGAATACCCTTTGCACAAAAGGATTTCCCATAAGAAAATTGCTAGTGATAATTGCAACTTTTATATTATTCAATAGAGTAAAATAAGATAGTCAGTGATGGTGGTTTAATGGAATCCTTTCATTTAAGTTTGGAACAAGGCACTTGGCTAGTTATACATTATATATATAGTTATGTAGTTATATCTGTATTGTGGCACTTCAGGAAAACATGTGGGCATACCCAGCTTCATTTGCAAATCACTATCTAAGCCACCACCATTTTTAAAAATAATTTTCAACCAGGGATTTCATGGTACAAATAAGGCAGGCAGACACATTTGAAACACTCAAATGGAAGAATTATCCATGACAATGTATGTTTGCCAGAAAATAAATGCAAATAGTACTTGGACTCCAAACATCAAAACTGTCTGACTGATCATGCATCGTGTTAACCCAATTCATTTTACAATTCCATAAATGTTGATAGTTTTGGAGCTTGTTAAAGAGACAATCAGAGTGTCTCCAGTCTGATGCAACTGCATTTCACTGGGCAAGCCATTGAGCTGTCCCTTCAGGATCAGCCTCCTCTCTGCTCAGAGGAGCAGGCTGGACATCGAGGGAGCATTTTCCACCTCTAGAACCCTTTGGCACTGCAGAGCCTCGCTGCTGAGCAAAATCTGAGCACACCAAGTCCAGTGGCAGCTCAGTGCTTGTCTAGACACGCGTGACCCAGCTCTGCCTTGTTGTCCCATCTATTCCCACACAACAGACAGGCCTCTCTCAATTACTTGATTCCTCACGTCCAGACAGCAGATGGGACCCAAGGAGCAAATTCAAGTTGTTTAGCTGCAGTGTCCCCAGGGCAGCTGCAGAATGCAGCAGTGCTCCAGCCATGCCCTTTTCCCTCCATGCCCTTTCCTGTGCTGGAGAAATGAGGGTCATTCTCAGCTGTCTACACAGCTGTACCCTTTCCAGAGCTCCCTTGACACTGGGAAACCCTTCTGGGGCCAAAGAGCTTTACAACTGCTTGGCTTTATCCTGTGGTACTTGAGGGTCTTGGGGCAGGATCAGCGCTGCCAAACTCCCCTTCCCACCTGGCACCTTTGCAGTGGTTGCAGTGGAAGTGCAAACACCTCCACTGCTGCGGAGGAATCGCAGCCAGGATGGCTGCCATGGTCTGGGCAAGCTGAACACCAGCCCTGAGGAACAGCCCAGGCCTGCACTGNGCAGCGTGGCCGTGCTCAGGGCTGGCAGAGGAACAGCCCAGGCCTGCACTGAAATGCTGAGCTGCTGTGCAAGAGCTCCAACACAGCTTTATTCCCAAGGAGCAAACACCGAGCTTTGGAGGTGTGGCTGGGCTCCCAGGCAGGCCCAGACCTGTCTGGGGCTGAGCATGCTACAGGATGGATGTGGCCATTACACTGCCAAAATGTGCAAAAACACCTGGCAACCCCTGGCTTCTTATTCTAGTGTTACCAGAAAGAAAGGAGATAGTGCATGACTTCCATGGCTTTTGTTTCATGGAGCTATAACATTTTCTGACATGTTCTTGCAGTGGTCAGGAAAGAGGAATATGAATATTCTTAAGTCTTACAACAGTAAAGACCCATTCTCCTTGTGGTTTGGCCACAGAATCTCATAACCAATGTCTTGTGTCCTTGCCTACTCTGGTTGCTAACACAGCCAACAGTTCAAATTTGGAAGGAATTTGCTGCTGGTTTTCTCTTCCAGACTCAGAGCCCTCATGTGGGTTACTATGATTCATCTCACTCAGGTTTCACAGACCCCTGACTCCTAAGGATTTCCAAGGATACACTCAGCTCTTGAAGAATCCACAACTGGGACTACACTATGTTTAACTTAGATGGAAGGGCAGAGTAGATTTTATGTATGCCACTCCAGTGAGTTTTCCAGTTTGGTTTATTCCAGATTTCAATGCTTATTAGAGAGAAAAGTACAATCATGAATAATAGGAAGAAATTTCATCTCGTTTTTCCTGTATTTTTAAATCCAAATAAAAGCTTCACAAAGTTCTGATTCATATAGGTGGAATCTATAAAAACAGGAAAACATCAAAGCACTTGTAAACCTGATCCAAAAGTGGTGTTCCCTGGAGTTCCATCCATGACATCTTGGCCCAAAATCATGATGAGTGTTGGGTCTTCTGGCTTCTGACAGCAGCAAGGAAGCACAAAGATTTCTTAACTGCACACTTCTTTTTAAAAATAAAATACATTTTAAACAAAAGATAGATGAAACAAAGCAACAAAGAAGGAAACACAGAATCACAACACAGTAAGATTAGGCCTTCAGATGACCTTAAACCTGCGTGGTAATGCAAGGGCTCTGACCCAGTATGGTATTAGCCCTTTTCTAACTCTGCTCTGCAGCTGCAATTACAAGCAGCCTTAGAGGATGTGCTGATGCTCAAGGGAAAAACGGGGATTTTTGAGTCACAGAGAAGGATATTTGCTTGACTAGTTCTGTATTTGCCATGAACTCTAATCTGGACCCATTGCTTACAGGAGATAAAAATAATTACAGATAAAAGCTGCATAACCCAAAAAAGTCTCTGTTTCTACAGAGAAATTATCAGCTCACTAATGTGAAGGCAACAATTTGTGTTTATTATTTGCTGGATTTTTTACATTTTAAAACACGTGAACAGAGCATGTTTGTTTATCTAACCTGAGGTACTGCCAGCAGTCACCACCTCAATACAAGATATCTGAACTGCCAGCTGCATGCCCTTTATGTGACAGAGAGGTCTGGCACCTCCAAAATATCACAGGACAGAGAATTTGATAAAATGGGTTATCTGAAAGTATTGAGACTATAAAATGGATCATTTTCTCCTCCACTTTTCTCATTTATACAAGGTATTGCACAAATTTAAACACATACATTCATGTTCCTTACACATTCATACCTTACAACCATTCCCTTTTGCACCTTTCTTAATAAACAGGTCACAGTTCCCAGGAATGTTCAGAGTACCATGTCCAATGTCACATTCCCTGTTGGCTCTGATCCTGCCATGGACAGACATTGGACAATCAAAAATATCTAGTGAGAACCAACAGTGTCTCTGGCTGAAAACACACACCAGTGCATGCAGGCAGAGTGTAAGGGTAGTTACACAGAGGGAAAAGATTTTCTTTGCGATGGAAGTCACAAAAAATTGGTCGCACATGGAAAAGGAGCAGTACAAGGGGTGCAGTGTCGGGCCTGCCAACAGCCAGCAATGTGCAGTGATGCACTGCACTCACCAAATTGGAAAGGAATTTAAGACCAAAACAAATACACTCAGAATGTGTTCTATTTATAATAAAAAGCTTTTTTCCTGGGTATCCTAAATGTGTTTACAAATTAAAAGAGGAAAAAAAAAGAAATAAAAGAATAATAAAAATAAACAGGAATGAACTGAAATCTGAAATGCAGCTACTGCAATGCAATGCAATGCAGATTAATTGTATCAGGACGGTAAAATATTACTGGGGGTCTACTTTAAAACCAAAGAAACCTTAATACTCTTTGAAATGTGAGCACGTGGCAAGCCATGCTCCCACGAGCAAATGGAACTCCCCAGGATGTGTAAGAGCAGAACAAACAGTCCTGAATGTGCTCAGGTTAAAAGCACTCCCCAGATAACGATGGTCAAATTGGTATACAAACCTGCCTGCAGAAAAGGGTGCACAAGATAATCCCAAGGAATTTGATTAAGTGCTTAAGAGCTTATAATGAATTCAGGAAGTAAAACAGCACATTATTACAGGTACCAGTGTATTTATGTATTATGTAAACACTGCTGGCACTGAAAGCTAACCTGGGGAGTGAGGCTGACCAAATGCTAAAATGAGACTTTATTAAGAATCTATCAATATTGCCCAGATGAATTATTGGTTTGGTTCCTGTAATAAAACATATAAATAATGTTCACAGTTTCATTGCTATAAAACCAGACAATACTGGGTGTTACCTCACAGAGCCAGGTGGGAATACTGATATTTCTGGATAAGGAATAATTCCGATAGGTCCTTCTCGACAGAGACGCTGTAAAATTTGCACTCACAACTTACTTCCTAGAAACCTTAAAAAAGGCATCTCAGAATCATAAATTTTATACAAAAGCACTGAAATAACAATATGGTTTAAAAAAAGGAAAGCAACCCTGAGATCTCTATCATTGTAAACACACATGCACTGGGACATTCAGCAGGAATCCTGCCGACCAGCTTTATGTAAAACTGAGGTTTCTATAAAATAGAACACTTCCTGCTGCTCAGAACTGAGGCTGGAAAAGAACCTATCAGCTGTGGAAATACAGCAGCTTCCAACACCTTATAATTCCCCATTAAAATCCAAACCTGCAGGAAAAAAATGGAGGTTTTTAGAAAAATGACTTAGAATATATCATTCTGAAACACAAGGTGATATGATGAGCTCAAACATGACATAAAAAGTGACCCAAGCGTATCAGTGCTGGGGAAAGCTACTCCTGATGCAGATGTGGGTTGCACTGGTTTAGGTGATGGGATAGAGGGCAAAATCCTCTGTGATGTGCTGTCTACCCCAGGAAAACTGTCCCCTGGCCTAAAGGAAAGATGATAGGACTTGGCCTACCTTCTAAGCCTGCTCTGTCTCCACACTTATTTGCATTTGAGCTCTCCAGTTACAGTCACTGTGCCATCCTTTTTTAGGTGAAGAGTAAAAACTTGCTACGACAATACCACTCCCAACACCAGCCATATCTGGAGAAATATTCACCCCAAATATGTACAAGCTTCACATTGCTGAGGTGTTGTGGGGTCGAAAAAGAAAACTTACTTGTCAACACCTGAGATGCATGAAACCAAATCCAGCTGATCAGAGGATGAGTCTACTGTGTCCTGTGAGGTGCTCCCAACTACCTTTCCAGAGATGGATGTTCTCATGCAGAGATGAATGCATGGTGGGGAAGGCATGTGGCTTCTGTTTTGGTAATAAATGGTTTGGTAATACATGGCTTGGCCACAACAGCCCCACTGGCCACAAAGCACTAAAGGAACAGTTGCAGAGGTCCTCAAGCTACCCAGGAAAAAAACCAGCATAAGGCATCAGCAATTAATTGGCTGCTATATATATTGTGCTGCTGTATACTGGAAAATAATTGAGTGGTGTGATTTGAGTATATTTAATTTGAAAAGTGGCCTTTCCTTAGCTAGAATTGTAATATATTTTTACAAACTGAAGTTTTCCTTTTTAACACGATCACTCTTGAAAGATGCCGAACGTGCACACCCGATGTCACAACTCACATTCTCATTTTAAATAGTAGTCTTTGATATAAACAATATAAATGCTCTGTTGAAAGCAATTTTAAATACTCACAATTCACACTGCCAGCCTGAAGGGAGGTGAGGGAATTAAAAACCAAAACAGAGAACTATTTCAGAGCTAATAAAAGCTGCAGCAGAACGGACAGCACGGAGCACAGCACTCCAACCCTTTTCAGAGCTGTGTCTCTCCCAGCCTTTACAAGTGGGTATCAGCCCAAGCTCTCCATGGAACTACCACACCCTCATTGTCTCAGGGAGGGGAGTATGCGAGTGTTGCTCACATAATTTCTTTTTCAGAGAAAGAAATTTTAAGAAATATTGTTGAAGACACTGGCTTGGGAGAATGACTCAGAAATGACACCAGTCCATGGCAGAACACAGCCCTGTGGAACTATAAACTCTCTGAGCCAAAAAGAGAAAATGAAGATGACTCTTGGAATCCTCACAGAGACACTGCCAGCACAGGAACACACAGACCAACTCCTGTGAGTGCTTGGGGAGATCATCAGTGACCTGTCAGGCCTGGAGCAATCCTGTGAGAGAAACCTCATCAGTTACGGGCACCTACTTGTGCTGCAGAGCCAAGAGAGAAAGCTTTTTCCTCTTGCTAAAAATATTTCCTTCCCCTCTTCAAAATGACAGAAGTATAACTGTGCCTGACCTATTTTTCTCCTTATTCATTCCATGGAAATCCTGCAAAATTGACACCAAATTTCCAAGTGCTGTTGCTTAGCTTCCTAAATTATTAATGAGTGTAATAATTATCCCTTTTCATCATCTCCAGGGTCAGGGAAGAGATGCAAAGATTACAATCACACCACTCCCCTCACATCCGAGCATTTTTATGGTATTGGAAGATCCCTCTCCCAGTTTCAATCCATAAAGTGCATTACACTTGCATCTGATACCATGGCCTAATGACACACCATGTTGGTGTACTCTAATTACATCAGCAGCAACCCAGGGTAGAGCACAAAAATTGCAGGGGAACTAGGGACCAAAGCCAGGAGAATGAAATGAAATGTGTTCAATGAAAGTGGTGCCATCTGGAGCCAGAAGCCATCAGGGGTGGAGGAGCACTGGGTGTGTGGATTCTGCCGTGGGTTTACACAGAGGAATTGAGGAGGAGAGGGAGGTGGGACTGGTAATGGGGTCTGACAGGGAGCTACTGACTGACAGGAAAACTTCAGACGTCTTTCAAAAGTGAAAACAAGAGATATTTCCACAGCTGTACCTGTACCTGCAGAGCTGTGGCCAACAGGAAGAGCTTTTCTGCTGGCTTAGCTGTCCAGTCTCCCAGGGCCAATGACAGACATCCTCATCCAGCACTTCTGGCTGAACTGGATTAAGATGTTCTGCTTCACATCAGCACCTGCCAGGCAGGAGCTACCCCCAGAAATCTGTGAGCACTGTCACACTTCGGACAAAGCTGAGTGAGAGAGCTGTAACCACTTTCATCAGCACTTGAAATCTCACTGGGGCAGGGCACAGAGTCTGCTGCTGGCACACGGAGGGGGCTGCAGCCTCAGCAGAGCAGTAAAAGTACAAGAGGAGAGTAAGGTCCTGACTGGTCACAGCTGTTCGCTATGGGAATGCCTTCCATGGTCACAGCTCTTGGCAATGCGTCTTTTCAAGGCCCGAACAAAATCGAGGTAACAAAAGCACAGCTGGTCCCCAGCGGTGGATCTACATCTACACCTTTCCCTGGCACAGCCGGCCCTCTCAGCACTAGAGCTTGGAGCCATAGTCCCAGCTGGATTCTACCCCACCCACCGGAGATGGTTTTGCTCTCGAGGCCGTAGGCACCGAGATGTTTCGCCGCCGCAGCTGAATTCAACAGGAATCATGGCACAGAGCTCCTGACCACCAGGATGCACACTTCGGGAACCTGCTCCTCCAGGAGGTGCACGAAACAACCACTGTGCCACCGCGGCTGGGCAGCGGGCACCCTCCAGGACGGGGGCAGCGAGGAGCAGGAGCCTCTGGAACAGTCCCAGCACGGTGCCAGCCGTCAGGAGATCAGGCTGTGCCCCGAGCCAGCTGTGGGAAAAGGGCAGCGAGAGGAGGAACCAGCGAGATAAGGGGAGTCTGGTTGCAGGTGGAAACCAGGGAACTGGAGCCCAAGGAAGCAGGACGGGACAAAGAACAAATAATGAGCACCAAGTGATCTGAACAACCGCGTTCGCCCACCCGCTGCCCTGCCCATCTGCTTGGAATTTGTTTTCAAAACAAGTCCTATTTTCCCTACGCCTGCCCAGATCCAAGCTCCCATCTTGTCTTTTATGGATCCGGCGCTGTCATTCAAAATCATTTCGAGCAGAAAAGCCGAATTGAGAAACAAAGAAAAGTTATTGTTTAACATACACATTCTTCACCCCGATAAGCTCCTCTCAGCTGTGTTTTCCCTTCACTTATTCAGGTCAGAGCCTTTATTACAGGCACTCAGAGACAAGGATGATTTCACATGACTGACTGTGCCACAAATTCATCCCAAGTCCTGTCTGTGTCTGACACGGAGACCCAAACAAGTGCACCCTGCTGGAGCACCCTCAGCCCCCGAAATGCGTTCCCTGACCTGCCCTGCAGCGGAATGAGGTCGGCGGATAATGAGCGCTCCGAAGGGGCTGCGAACTGCCCGAGCCACCAACGCCAAGTTACGAACTGAAAGGGCTTCAGCTCCACCCTGTGGTCATGAGCAGCTTCCCAAACCATTCCAAACCATTCCTGTGCCCCTGCTCCGGGGCCGGGGACACCACACTGGGTTTTTAAGCTGAAGCACAGGATGCCCCTGTCCTTGAGCTGCTCCAGGCCACAGTGGCGTTTCCCTTATGGTCTGTGCCTTCATGAACTGGGGGTTAGTCGTTACTCTGAGATTATGTGCACCAGTCATCACCATTCTCTTTGGGATTTGTGAATTTTGAGCATTTCACTCACCATCTTCCAAAGAACCAGCTGGCTGGGCTTAGCAGCACGACCTCATCTGTCCCTGCAGTGATTTTGGGAATGATTAGGATGTAAAACCTCTCTTTTCTAACTCATGTTCCTGCCTTTTAACCACTTTTGGTATTTCTCTGATGAGACACTGCTTGCTGAAATAACTCTTGCGAATAACTTTTAGAATTGGGGAAGCTTTTAAGGAATGTTTTTCTTGCCCAAATTTTCAAGAAGGGATTCTCTAAATGAAGTTGCAATTTTAATGATGGGAACCTCGAGAAATTCAAAGCCAGCTTCAGCTCTGTTGGTTGGCCAATAATTAAATAGTTCATGTCTGACCTAATTAATGCTCAAATACACATCAGCAGCTCTGAGGCTCTAAGGCACAAATTTGTGGTGAGTGAAGTTCAGGCAAATACCGTCTCTTCACCCACCACAAAACCCCCTCAGTACCCCTGTGATGCAGAATGCTTTGGGGTGGCACTGAAATGCCTCTTTGTGACTCTGGGGAGCAGGTTCTGGATTAGACAGACCCTAGTCCTGTGTAAAATGTTAGAGCCCTTAATTCTATTTCTCATCACTGCTCTGGTACTTCCTACCTGTCCCAGGTGCTCTTTCTCAGCTTTTCAGAAGGTGTGTCACATTTTACCTCTTTATTACCCCCATATCAGTATCTTTACTGTGGTTCTATTTACATTTCAAAGCATTGAGCCTGTAGCATTTGTCTGGGAGTTTTAAGATTCTAATTAGAAACAGTGCCTCATTTTTAGCTATGTACTCAAAAGCACATGCAAAAGCTGAAATATATTTTAACCAATTTGTGCTGCATGTAAACAAAGCTGTGGGTTTTTTCCAGTCTGAAAAGCTTCCAAACCTATTCACTTCAAGCATTCCCTTGTGTGTTCTCTCTCACCTACGTAGAGAGGCCCATATTTATTTTCATCTTAATAATATTTTCACCACAAAAATGGTTTGATATGTTTAACTATCAAACTATATCGCATTCATCAATTAAGGCTTGGAAATGATACACAAACAATGTGAAAAAAAAAACGCAGCCATCTTCCCTTCTCCCACGCAAAATCTAACTTGTAAAACCAGAACTTCTTGGCATTTTATAGCAGCTATTTAATTTTTCAGCTCATCCCAGATCAAACTAGTTTCATATGCAGCAACAACTTGTACAATGCATTGAGTGAAGCACTGCTGTGGTTTCACTTGCAGGAGAAAGGGAAGTAGCTCTAGCACACACTCAGCACTGCCAGTCTGGGAGGTGGCAGTAAGGTGAAGAAAAGGTGGTTACTACTGTCCCATTTGAATTCAGCGAGCATTTCATCATCAAACCCCTCAAAATCTGACCCCTTGTTGGCACAAATGCACTACCAAGGGAGTTTGTGAACCCTCTGCTTTGAAATAGCCCTCCCTCCATCTGTGCCCATCTCCCTGCCTTTTGGGTAGTGCTGTTGGTGGTTTAGGAGATTCTTGTCAACTGAAAGTATTTTTATAGTGCAGGAATTTTATTTTTATGGAAGGTGTGGTTTTTTTGCCCCCCAGGCTGTGTGGGAAAAACAAAACCTGCAAGAAATGTGACAAGCAAATTTCTAAGAAAAAGGGCTCACTTTACACCCAGAACAGTTATTATTTCAGTTTCCCCTTTGCTACATCATGTAGCAAAGCCAGAAGATAAATATTTTGGGGTTTGTCATTTAGTCACTAGCCCAAGCACCTCATTTCTGGCCTTTCATTAAATCTTTGGCCAAATACAGCCTGATGACAGAGCTCCAAATATTGCTTTAGCACTCAGGGGACTTTTCAGGGAAAAAAAGCCATTTCAGAGCCCCTCACCTTCCAAAAGATTACCACACCCACAGTTCATATTTTAATAAAGTTCTATCAGGTAGATGAAGATTAAACCCTGGATAGAAACAAGCATCCAGCTGCCAAGCATGTAACTGTTAGACCACAACAAATGAGAAAAAAAATTCTGGCTTCTACCAAAATCATGGGCTGAGGGGCAGAAACGCTTTGATGTTTTTATGAAACATTAACCTTCAAACATAATTGTCACAGGCACTGAGGTTGCACCTGAAGGCTGCACTGTTGGGGAGAATTGCTGCAGAAGTGGCCTGCAGGGCAGGAATGTGGCAGGTAAACACAAGGAATGTCTGCACAGAGATAATGGGATACAGGGCAGCAGGAAGAGCATAGCTTTAGGGGATGGAAGTGCTGCCACTGACACTTTCCACATGCCAGCAGAGGTGATGGTGACTTGGGTGACATTGCATGAACAGTAACCTTTGAAAGCAGACACTCTGAAGCATAAAGCTGAACTGGGGAGCAGGAAACCAACACTATCCCCGCTAAAATCTTTAATGCTGACACCATTTTAGTAGCAGAAAAAGACACTTGAGCTAGATTCACTCTGAACAGTTCTACATCTACATTCTACCTTGAGATTGGAGATAAGAGGAGCAGGTGTTTCAGTCTTTGCATGTTTTCCATCCTTATTTTGCAGATCCATGAGTCAAGGAAGAGACATAAGCATCCAAAATCTGGTGTGGGTACATGATCCTTACCTCCTGCCTGCATTACCTGGTGTCTACAGAACACTGAGTGACTGAGACTGTGCACTGTGCCTTCTGAAATTTCAGTGTGGGGAGGACAAGACAGGACTGAAAATCAGCTTTTTTAAATTTCTGGACTATTGCACTATTCAGTGCCAGTACACTGAGACGTGTGTCAGGACAGTATCTAGCACACAGTGATTTCTTCTTCTTCCCACATCTGAAGTAGACTGATCTATTTAAATTCCCTGCACTTCACCACTCAGCCTGACCTTTACAATCAGCTCAAAAGCATTCAGAAGGTGTATGCAAATATAAAAGATGTAACTGTTAGAGCTCGTGTTTCAGGGAATGCAAATAAGAGTGGCATGGAAGGGGGCCAGGCCTGTTTGGGGTGTGATTTGCAGAAGCAATTGATGTGGAAGATGCCAGCATTAACAAGCACAGGAGAAATGATACACAGCCAGTTCTGAACGGCAGCAATTTCCAAATTCTTCTTGGCCTTCCAATTGTTTTCTCCCTGGGATAAGTTTTAGGGGGTGTGCCAGGGATTAAGGGCCCTGGCTTGCACCACTTGCATTGCACCCTGGGCTGGGTTTCTGCCACCATAAACCAGAAGCAATGGCTTGGCTTTAGTGCTTAGTGTCTCAGAGAGAATGTCACCAAAACAGCTTCTCCAACAGTCCACTGAACCAAAGAGAAAGGATTTTGCTCCCAACAGGCTCAGCTGTGTGTGCAGGGATAGTGCAGGGATAGCACAGTATCCCTTTGGATTTGCTCACGTCATCTCACAAATCTGCATGCTCTGATGACTGTGATAAATTTGTGCTTTAAACCACTAATGCTTCAGTCAGAGCTGAGCTCAGGGGATTTTACAGCACTATCCCTGTCTGCCTCCAGCTCCACAGGGGGCTTGTCTGGCTCCAGACCTGGGAGAGAGGCACCAGCAGGAAACACAGGGGAGGGACATGTCTTACCTAAGTTCTTGCCTCCACAATTCTCAGCATTCCAGCCAGACAATCCTGAGTTTTGCTTCTCTGTTGGGTTTCTGTTCCTGGCAAACTGGGAGCCTGAAGAGGGAGCGAATTCACCAAATTCCACGGGGGAAGTTGCTGGCTGTGGTGTTGTAGCTCAGCATGAAGCCAAGGTAAGCCCCACAAAGCCTCTGCTGGGAACACGGTATTAAAATCCTCACATGCAGATAAACTTCTGCATTCAGGGCTGGATCTGTCCTGCTTGCCTAGCACACATTTTGGATGGAGCCACAAAGGCCAATCCTCAGAGGATCCTGCCCTCTTGGAATAACACACTGAAATGTGCAATTACCACCCTCCAAAATGTTGCCTGAGATGGCACAAAAACTGAGTCCCTTTTTTTGCCCTGTTTCCAATGACCCAAGCATCCAGACCATGTGACAGTAATTCATTCTCCTCAGGATTTCTATTGACACACGGGAGAAATAAAAATCTGTGATGTGTGTAACAAACTTCCATCCCTGCAAAGGAGATGCAAACTGGGTGGTGCTCCCATGGGTCTGGTCTGGTTTGCATGGCTACATGTGGAACAGCCTTTCTGTGCCTGCTGTCTGTCCAGCTGATAGGCCAGGTGGGATTCCCTCATGCATTTCTGCCCAGTGAATCACTAATAACTACATCCAAACCCAGGCACAGTATTATTACTATATACAGTTGTACTCATCTGTACTTTCAGTACTTTCCTTCCTTTTCCCACACCTGAACCCTGTTCTTTTTATTCCAGCCCATTCAGTTAGTTTTCCAAGATGCTCTGGTCCTCACATGTTTGAAGATAGCTCCCAAATTTGTATCCTTCACAGTCCTGTTAGCACATCCATGCTGTTTATCCCGAGGTCAAGATCAATAAATGCCTATCATGGTTTTGGAACTGCAGTTTATGACAATTTACTGCCCTCCTTTCCAGAGGGATTCTTACCTTCCAGTCTGGTAGTATCTTCTGACCTCCACTTAAAGGAACAGCTTTCCATGTCTTATCCAGGATCTGTCCGAAGTTGAGGTAGCAAGATCTGCTGCATATCCCTGGTGGGGAAAGCCCCCACATCCCAAACAGGAGATATTCCCTATTACCACCCCTCAGTCACAGAAACGTGAGGCTCTTTACTCACTCTCAATGCTTGACCTTTTTGTTGGGGTGAGAATTTGCTGTGGGAGGGTAGGTTCCACAGTGGAGAGCCTTCAGAAATACAAATGTGGAGGCTACAGACACAAAAATCGTGTCTGTATCACCTCTTTATCACCTCTGTATCACCTCTGTATCACCTGTATCACCTCTGTATCACCTCTGTATCACCTCTGTATCACCTGTATCACCTCTATATCACCTCTTCCAGAATTAAGATCTGATTCCTTGAGAGCCCATGTTCAGAACAAACCACAGCATTCTGTGGCAGCTGCTTGACAGCCCAAGAGAGATCCTTCACCACTGCTCCTACCAGCCAGCTTCCCCCAAGGAGGCCCTGCAGCTGAGATGGGCTGTCCTGCTCTCTGTGAGCACAGGGACTGAGGTGGCCTTTAATTCTCACGGGTTTCCAGCTCATCCTCATGGATGCAAGCAAAGCCTGAGGTTATTGCTCTGTGTCCACTTCCCATGTCAGGCTTTTTATTTACATCAGGGCATTCATCATTGCACAGCCATTAATCCTTAGCTCACTTTTCCTAACAAATATCACTTCAGTAAGACAACTATTGCAGCCCAGCCCTGTGGGTAGGAAGGAGAGATTTGTTTAGCTGGGGCAGCATCTGCTTTGTCCTGCTTTTTATGTTCCTAGCACTTCAGTGGGACACAAATTAGAGAGCAGAATGAGTGGGAAGTCTCTGTGGACATTGTCACAGCAACAGATTTTGATGCAGTCTCAGAGAGGCCTGGAGTTAGCAGGGATGGCCTAAGGCTTTCAGGAAAGATGAGCTTTCTACTGACAGCCATTCCAAGGGGATTGAATTGCAAATGTTACCACTGAACATGTTTGCTGATAAGGCTTGTAGCTCTCCCAGCATCTGCACAAGTGTATTTGCCCAAGATACTCCACATACTTGTTTTTCTTGCTGATAAGGGAGCAGTGGTTAAGGAAACACTTGTAGCAATGAGCCTGTTGGTGTCATGCCTGCGTAGGAATAATTTATCAAATTTGTTCCAGACTCACTTCAGTAGAGGCTCCTCTGATAGCTGTGACCCTTGGAAGCCAAAAAGTGCAGCAGGAATGTGAGAAATGAGGAAAAACTGGGCACCAGTGTGGTATGTACTCACCCACCACTCACACAGCTATTAAAGAGACTAAAATGAAGTTAAGAACTTTCAGGTTCCCTGTGGTGCCCTGGCAATGAAAACGCCAATCCCGACATGGAAGAACCACAGGTAGGTTGAAATAATGATGCAAAAATTTCTGATGCACTGCATTTTCTCCTTTCCCACAGGGAAAGCAGCCAGCCTTCCACAAACTGGGCTGGGGCCAGGTCCAAGTTAAGCCAATTCCAGGTTGCTGGGCTCCTCCAGGTTTTCTATCAGCTCATAAAAGACCTTTGGGCCACCACTCTGAGGAGCCCACCAGGATGGTCCCCTTATGATGATGCACATCTCACCTTCAAATCCCTGATCTAGTTGTACTGGAAGGTATAAAAACTTCATTGTCACTTTAAAATTTTCAAACTATTTGATTGCATCCTGTTTTGTGTCTGGTGGGTGGGTCAGCAGCCAAAGTACTGGCTGGCATTGATGCTCCAAAGACTGTGGGACAATAACTCCCCTTTTACCTCATGCCAAGGAGTGCAGCGAACAAATCTGGAGCAAAAACTGCTTTTACTGTTTAGGGCCAGGGCCAGGCCAGGTTAGCATTTATTGCCCCAATCTGGAAGGGGATTTTTGTGGGGGAGCATGAGCATGAGACCAGGCCTGCCCCAGTGAGAATAAATCAGTACCAGCACGGTCCTACACCTGGGCAAACTGCAGTAAAGGTGTGAATCCAGGGAAGTTGCACCAAATCACTGGGGAAACACCTGCCCAGGTCTTTGCATCCAGAACCAGCCAACCACTTGAATCCTAAAATCAACCTGAAATCAGATGCCTGTGTATTTTTGACCCAAGGACTATCCGAGCTGCTGCCCGAGGACAAATCTGCCGAAGCAGCTCATTCCTGCCCCGCAGCATTGCAGCCATTCCTGCCCGAGGCTGAGGGCAGGGCTGTGCTGTGCTCCCACCAGAGGTGGCTGCCAGGACTCCAACCCCGCCATGGGACCCATCCAGCTCCTGGGAGGGGTGGAGTGGCTGCAGCCCGCAGCCAGGGGCCAGCAGCTACCGGCTAGTGAGGTCATTTTGGTAGTTTTGAAAAAGCCACCGTCAGCACTATTGACAGTGAGTGGGACTTTCCCCCGGATTTCTGATCTCTGGGATAACCACTGCTGCTCGCTGCACTCCCAGGTGCCCCTGGTAACCCTGAGCCCCTGTCCCTGGCCGGGGCAGGAGAAACTGCAGCCAAGTGGGAGCAGGAACTGGGGATATGATGGGAGCTCTCCGGAGCACATCATCACAGAAACACCCGCAGGAAACCCCCCAGGAGCTGCCAGACAGCAGCACATGGGCAGAGCCACGAGTGAGGAGATGCAGCTTCCTTCAGCCTCCCCACCTTCCCCTTTCTGCACACGGCTGATTCCAGCAGCACACTTGTCAAGTCAGCAGCTGGGGCAGATGGACTTTCCATTTTTAGATCCCTGTTTTCCCAAAGTCACAATCTGGAATCTGCCCATGGGGAGAATGTTTCTTTAAAAAAAAAAACAAACAAAAAAAACCCCAACACAAAACAAAACCAAAGCTCCCCAAAAAAGAAAAAAACCCACAAAAAACCCCAACAAAAACCCATAAAAATATGTAACTGAGGGAGCAACAATCTCTCTGCCCTTCAGTCAACCCCAGGGGAGATGCCAAGTATTTTATCCACTTTTTTAGCCTTACTGGTTGCTGCAGCAATGACTTTCTAAATGCTCCCCAGTAGAGCACAGATCCTGGCATGACAGGGGGCTGCCACTCCGTTTCCCAAAGAATGACAAAAATCTGAAAGGCTCTGCTTAATCCCAATTATGACAGTCTGTAGCAAGTCCAAGTTCTTCCGGCCTTCCTGATCCTAATCACCATCAACAATATAAACCAAATTTTTGCAGTACCTTCTGGTACTGAGGAAAAAGGAAGTCAGTCCTCCACCAGTGCTTCCTACCAGGGAAGTCCTGAGTCCTGGAAGAAGTCCTTTGAAAGTGCTGTGGGAACCAGTGCACACAGAGGTGTCACTCAGGAATAAAGCTTTGAGCCATGAGACACAGCCTACGGATCCACAGCTGAGATCCAGGGAAAAGGGATCTATCAAACCCAAGGGCAAGGCCCCATGTCCAAAGGGAGGTGTGCTCCCAGGCACTGCAGCTAACTGGGAGGCCAAAGAAAATTCTCTCATGGGTAAGAACTGAAATCCACCCAGCACCTTTTCAAAGCCTTCAGAGAGATGGTTTTTACTGGCCATTCCTCGTTTGTGTCCCTGGTAAGGGCAGCTCCTTTCAGAGATGCTGCTGGCTCTGCAGCAGGATGCTGTGCATGGCTGTGGAATGCTTAGGGTGTCACAGTCCCACTGCCTGACAGGGCAGAGCAAGCCCTGTCCTCTAAGGGAGGCAGGGCAAATTCTCACAACAGCCCCTCCAACAGTACCAATCCATAGTGGAGTCTCAGGTAGGGTCCAGCATGGATGGTCCATGTCTGACCCTCGTGAGGGGAGGGAAGGGCTGAGTAAATGCATCCTGCAGCTCGGCTCTAACTCCTCCTCCCTCACTGCAGGCAGAACTTGCTCCTTGCCAAGCAGAGCAGGAACTGCTCCCACTGTCTGCATCCTGCTGCCAGCAGAAGCCTGGACAGCAGAGAAAAGGCAGTGAGAAATGTCACTGATCTCTGTGCAGGTCACGTTTCACTCTGAGTTCGACTCTGTCATCACTGTATCATCCTTCACCGGGGTCAGCACTGGGTATTTGTCCCTTGTGATCCCCCTCCACTCTGTGACACAACAGCCCTTTGGGTCCCATTGAGGCGTGAAAGCTGGGAAAACTTGGAGGGTGCAGGGAACACCCACCCCCAGTGCCCTGCTCCTGGCAGCCACCATGGAATCTGCAATATCAGTAATTATTTCTTCCATTTCAGCCCAGGCTGCTTTGCTACTGAGCTGGGTTAAGGATGGTGCTGAGAAGTGACCTGTCAGGTCCACAGAACTCGTGTTCCCAATCGCATCAGCAGGATGGAGCTGAGTAAGGACAAGGAATTCATGTTGGCTGCAGGAAGAACTGACAGGTAGCCAGGTTTCATGCCTACAACCAGGATATTTGATCTACCCCTCACAGCAAAAAGCAGGAATTTAATACATCTTCTGGAGACATGAGGATATTTAATCTGTGGGACCAGGAGAAAGGTGAAGGACAGCAATGTGAGATGGGCCCTAGCAACACCAAGGACTCTCCTCCTGACACTCATATCTCAGTGTAAGCAAATTGCTGTTCCATCTGCTAATGGATCGAAGCAGCAGCACACGTCCTTGGAAATCAGCCAATTCTGTGCACTCGCATCCTTCGGGCAGGAGGGCTCTTGGAGGGGAGCTTCTGCCAAGGAATTTCCCAAGTGAACTGCAAGAATGGCAGGACAGGCTCCAGAGCCCTGCAAGCTCTGTCCAGAGTGGCTGGAAACAGGACAAGAATTTGCACATTCACATACAGCTTTACACAGTGGAGTAAAGTGGAATTCAAAGCCCTCTGCAGGATAGAACACCTGAGTTTGGGACAGAAAAGCCCAGACTTGCCCCAGTTGTTGCTGTATTATCCCAGTGCCCATCCCAGTGCCATCCTCATTTGCGCAGTGCTCCTGCTGCTGGATTTTACACTCAGTAAGTTCACTGTGGAAGGTTTTCCCTTTCTCTATACACAAGATTTCATACACAGAGGAAGAATAAATGTAAATATGTTAGAATTTGTAATTTGATGTGAACCTGTAAATAATATCCCTCTGCATATCCACGCCTCCACCTCTGTAGCTTTGGGCTGCTGTGTGAGAATGTGCAATTTAGGAATGGACTGGAGAGGAAAACCGGGCTGATCACATGCACTGGTCTGGCGAGAGGGGAATAACCACGGTAAGGAACGCAGGGGAACTCTCCTTTCACCGCTCTGAAAAGCCCCGCGCGGCCGAAGGAGCCGAGAGCAGTTCTCTGTGTCTCCACAGCCTGTCGCTCTCTCACTCCACAATGGCAGATCTTTCCCAGTTTCAGGACTGCAGGGATTGATCCCGTTCCCTTGGTTTGCCCAGGCAGGAGCTGCTCTGCCCCAAACATTTTGTCACAGCGGGAATTCCTTCCCCTCCGCCCTCTGCATTTACACAAACAAAAACCCAGCACAGAAAACTTTAAATCAGCATAAGTTTACAGAGTCCAAACTGTTTAAAGTTAAAGTTTATTTGTATTCTTTGTAGGAATATCAATAAAAGTCCTCAAATGTATCTATATCTGTACATATTACAAGAACCTTCAAAAATTATTCACAGAACAAAAATAAATCTTCTTTAGAACAAACCCAGGCAATGAAATGCAGAAATGGATCTCAGAGACCAAACAGTCCAGTGCTACAAGCATAAAAATACGGCTTGAAAAACAAGTTTATTCCTTTTTAAAGGTGTACTTTGTTGAAATAAAAAATAAATTATTTAGAGCTATCATTGTAGAACAGTTCTGTGTAGTAACACTCTTATTAAGGCCCTTGAGACAGAAAATCTATTTTTGCAGGTAGGATTCCTGGCAGGCATGATCTGTAAGGACATGCTCACTCTCCTGGGAGTTAACTTACTGTGGAGAAGGAAACACCTAAAAACATCACCCGAAATTTAACCCTTCATCCTCTGGCTGACCACGCCCACCACTGATGGAAATGCACCTCATGGTTCAACTCGGACAGGAATTGTTCTCCAGGAACAACACAGACATTTTTGCAGAACACAAGCAGAATTCATCCACACAAGTAAGTATTGCTGACACATTCCACAGACGTGGCTGTAAAATGCATGGACAAGTTAAAAGCTGGTGGGTTTATGCAAGCACCAAAACATGAAATGAACATATCATGGGGGAAAAACTCAGAGCCAAACCAAAGCAATTACATGAACACAAAATAAACCCTATTTCTCTGATGATTTATTAGATGGATAAAGAATTTATTAGTGGATACACCTCATATTCTCTAACTAGAAAACACACACCTCCCTTTCTGTGCTCCTGTTGATTCCCTGCCTGAGTTATGCCACTGGAGAGGAATGTGGCAAAATGTGTAGCTCTGTATGGATCTGTGCTTTTGTAAAAAGCTGCCCATTTCTGATACACCAGAGAAGTAACAGTTGGTAATTCCTAGATGTGAAATCTATTTCCCCTGAAATAAAAGGCCTGAATTCCTAGAGCTGCAAACACCAGGGATTTACAGGATGCTGCCCCTAGGCTGTGCTCCCTGTCTGCCACGAGAGCCAATCCCTTGGCACCCTGCTCACCTCACACACTGCAGGTACCACACACAACCTGCCAAGAGGCCACACACCAGAGGCTGCTCCATCTCCCTGCCCTGCTGTGCTGGCCTCAAGCTTTTCCTGAGCACTCAAGACACACAGGAGGCTTTGAGGTTTGGAGAGAACCCTCCTAGAACAGTACCAACATGGCCAGCACAGACTGAGACACCAGGATGGGGTGACTTTGCTGTTCAGTCTGAGGAACAGGAGTATTCCTCCTCCAGGCTATCCAACTTTTCCTGCACTACTTCATCTGTTCCCCAGTGAGAGCAGCAGCTCCTTGCACAGCATCAGACACAGCCATCAGTCTGTGCTCAGAGTGGGAACCCAAAGCCAGCATCTGCCACGCTCCCCATCACATCTTGCACCATTCACTCCCTCACAGAAACAAAACCCACTGGCCACGAGCCTAAACCCAAATGCAATCAGGCCCAGGCAGGGCTCCTGCTCCTGAACACACACGTGGTTTAGTGCCACTTGAATTTTAGCAGGCTGGACAAAATAGAAACTGGCATTTTCACATATTGCCAGCTTCAGGCAGCTGAAAATTTTTCTGGAAGGCTGCTCAGTAACAAACTAGGAGAGACAGCTGCTTGCAGGACTCAGGAGCAGTGTTGCTGCAGCAGATCTATTCCAGTCTTGCAGCACTGAATCTGCCACCTTCACTCCTCTGGGGTCTGCAGGCAGTGACTCCTCAGCGGTGGGAGCTGGAGGAGCAGGCCTGGCACCTTAGGGGAGAACCTGGAAGAGCAGAGAAACAACCAGCCCAGAGAAACAACCAGCCCAGAGAAACAACCAGCCCAGCAAGAGCTGTGGGACCACAGAGAGGGGCCAGGCTCTGAGAGAGCCACTGCTTTTTCCTACAAGCATTCTACAAGCTTGAGAAAGACACAGGAGAAGATACAGTATTGGAATGATGCCCTACCAAAGATCTCACCAATATTAGGGCAGGAATTATTTCCCCTCTAAAATTCCAGGCTGAAATGCTGCCCCTATTGCAGAAACCAAAATGGACACCTCAGAGCCCTCAGCATCAAACCACACAGCTCAGCCAGAGACCTCTGACATTACCAGAGCACTGGGGAGCTGCAGGGAAAGGTGTTTTCTGAAATAATTCTGGAATAACTCTCCTAGAACAACACAAGTGCTCCTGCCTTGTTCTGTCAGTGCAGCCCCACCGGTGCTCGCTCACACTCACATCACCTGCACGGTGCCACAAGGAGGCAGCTCACATGAGCACCCCAAAAGAGAGGAGAACACGTCCCCCCATGCTACAGCTGTGCAATTACAGTACATGGCTACAGGGACATGCAGATCCCACAGACACAGCCCACAAAAAGGGTTTGTGAGAAGGAGGCCCTCAGGTGAGAGCTCAGCACAAACTGGAGAAGTTGCTACGGCTGCCATGCCTGAAGGGAGAGAGGAGGAACTCAAAGGCACAGTTTGAGGAATAAAATATCAGAGGTCAGCAAGGATCTAGAGCTGGAAGACGGTTTGGAAAGTCTGGAAAAGTAACCCCTGCAGAGCCAATGCAGAGCACAGCCCCAGGTGTGTCAGTGCTGGCAGCACCGAGCCCCGGCCCAGCAGCCAGAGCAGCTTTGATCCCAAAGAGCTGAACATTACTCCCAAATCCCAGCTGTGCTCCAGAAGGCCTGGCTAGGATTGATGCACACACACCCTACAGCACAGGGGCCTCTGCACTGATGCACAGAACACACGTGGGTGGTGATGGCAGCTCGAGCATCGTGACACTGCAGCACACACACTGCTCTGCCACCTCCTGCACCAGCCACAGAGCTGGGACTCAGTCACTTCCAAAAACCAGGCAAACTTGGCAGCAGACACTGGGTTTGGGTCTTGGTATTGCCAATAATTCAAGAGCAGGGGGCTGGCTTAGCCATTCTTGTATTTTTCATGAGACAATCCCACACTGGGGCACCTCTCAAGGTTTTGTCTCCAATTGAAGTTTTCCTATTTCCACAGCATGTGTGAATCCCTAATCACACTCGCTGTCATCGGTATGTTTCTGTAATTAACAATTTCAAACAATGCTGCAATAATTAAATCTACTGTGAGAGTCTGAGGGCTAGAAATGCACAGCTAAAGCTGTAAAAATTCACACTTGACTCCAGAATCTGTGATTTTAAAGAACTCCTCTTTCAGATTAAATATTGTGACACTTGATGAAATCATGAGAATTGACAATACCAAGCCATTTACTGTTCATCTGTTACAGGTTGTGTATGTCACTATCTCCCAGGAGAAGGTCACTTTGGAGCAATATCCCATTCACACACAGTCTGGAATCATGCTTCTATGAAACACAACTGAAAGGAACTGGAGATGAAAGCTTAGTCAAAACTCCTTAAAAAAACTGCTGTGTACAGAACTGGGGAAAAAAAAATCCCTTTAAAGTATCCAGAGAAAGGGAAATTTCAGCAGAAATGGAAGATCTTTCAACAAAGGTGCAGAAAGCACCTTTCATTGGAACTACACTGGCTAAGCAAGTGGCTGAAAGAGTGAAAACAAGCAAGCATTAAAATACAGAAATCCTCTAGAAAAAGGGACTGTTGCATATGGAATTTCCTGTGCTGGGCATGGGCACCCTTTGGTTAGCCCTTTCCCGAGAGGATTAACCTGTCTGTCCTTGATGGAGAGCAGAGAGGGAATTCAGGGTGCTGCTGCAGGGGGTGTACAGTGGGGATTAGCTAGAAATTGTTAAAAAAGTATTTACAGGTCTGTAAATCCTCCAAACAGAAAATATAAAACTGCATTAGAACTGGGGTAAAAAGGAAAGAATCCTACCACAAAGTCCTGCAGATTCCCTCTGTCTGACAGGAAGCCTGACTGTGCAAATTCCAGGAATCCAGCTTGCTGCTCCCACTTTGTACCTTCTTCAGAAAGACAGTTCTATGACAGAGTCCTATCAGAAGCAGGTACTGGACATAGCAAGAGCCAGTTCTCTTGCTAAAACGTTTGCTATCAAGTTTGCATTCAGCTAAAGACCAGCTGGGGAAGAGGGGAATAAACCCAGCTGATGAGTTTGCCTATGGAATTCACTCCATTCACGTCCTTTTTTCAGCCAGTTGCTGTCTCAGGTCACCCGTGGCTCACCTCTCTCACCCACAACACACACGCACACACACTCCCCTCTTCCTCCTCCCAGCACTGCAGTGCTTTCAACAAGAGAAAAACAACAACAACAACAATAACAACAACAACATAATAACAATAATAATAAAAAAAATAGCAATAATTAAAAAATCTACAGTATTCACTTCCTTTTGGTATATTACATTGGCATTTTCTGTACACAACCCAAGAGCTCCCTCTATTTACACAGTGATCCACAAGGACTTATTCTGGGGAGCCTGGTTCTCCTGGCCCTGAGTGGGGAATTGAAGCCCACCCTTCAGAGTTGCTTTTTCATTTTTATTGAATGTACAATACTATCTTAAAACAATTTAAAATACAATTTTAAAATACAATTCTAAAACAATTTTAGAACAATCTTCAAACAATACAATCTTCAAACAATACAATTTTCCTTTTACAGAAGAACTATGTGCAACAATCAGTGACGGTGAGGGGTCTTGGCTCTGCTCCGCCTTGCTCTTCCACAGAGGTGGTTGGCAGCACCTGCAGAATTAGAAACTGCTGTTCTTAAATTCACCATTCTCCGTGATGGAAAGCTTGGGAGGGTTGCCATTCCGGACGTGCATGGTGTAGCGCTCCTTTACCTGCGTCAGGGCACTCATCAGGCGCGTGTTGGCCGAGTCCAGGAACGCGATCCGCTTCTCCTGCAAAGACACCCCGCAGTGTCAGAGCTGCTGCACACCCAGGGGCAGCTGGGCCCTGCCGAGATGGGCTGTCTGCCTCTTTCTGTTTGCAGGGTGCCACGGGCTCCTCACGGCAGCTCTGGCCCTCCGGGACTTTTTGCGCGAAGAATCCGAGTTACAGCGGGGGATTGATCCGGGCGTGGAGGCTCCACCCAGCCAGGCAGGGTTTTGCCAGAGGGGAGTGGGGAGCGTGTCGGTGTTAATAACAATGGTAGCCAATTTCAATATTGTATTTGAGAAGTACATTAGAGAAACAGAAACAGGCAGCAGAAAATAAAAGTGATGGGGGCTTTCATCTGGCAGAGGAAAGTGCAAGTGGTATCTGCCGACTGTTGTCTCTGTTTTGGATGGAGTGTGCTCAGAATAAACTCATGGGATGCTTGAAATAAATAAATAAATAGATAATAATAAAAAAAAAGCAGATAATGGCAGCCTGCAGTGACGGTGCAACAGCAACACAGAGAAGCAGCAGCCAAAGCTAACGCCAAGGGTTACTGTAGGGGAGGGGGAGAGGGAACTGTGGGCGGGAGGGAGATGCCATCACAGAACACAAAGAACAAACATGGAACACACTGCTCCTAGACCCATTCCAGCTCGAGGGGCTCCCGGGCTCCATGAATCCACGCACCCAGCTCATTGTCCTTGGACAGAACGTGCCAGCCTCCACTCAGAGCAGACAGCTCAGGGATGTGTGCTGCTAAATTGACATAACCCATCACCAGACCCAGCCTGCCAACAGTGGGGTATCTGCAGCGGGGTACAGCACCAGAGGGGCCAGCCAAGGAGTTGTTGGCATAATCAGAGATGACAATTTCCATCTTTCCCAAAAAAATATTAATAATGCAGCTGCAGAAAGCAGTGCTAGAGGCAGCAGGAAGGTAACTGTGCTCTCCATGCCACCAGCTGATCGGCTTGAGAAGGGGAAATGTCAACCAAAACAAGGTGCACGTGGGAACTATTCCCAGTTCAGCCCATTGAGAAACAAAATGGAGGGAAAAATGATGCACAGAAGGCATAAACATTAAGGAACAGCTCAGACACACTGCTCAGGAGACTCACAAGCTACCACAGTCCCTTGGGATTTGGATTCCAGCACATCAGTGCGTGCTACAGCTCTAATCAGCAGTGTCTGCTTTTCTCAGCAGGCTCCCCCACAGGGGTGAGTGTTCGGGTACAAAAACAAAGCAGAATTTAAGTCCTGCTTCTGTTACAGCCCTGAAGACGCCAAGCTGGGTGTAAAGCCAACAGAGGAGGAGGAGGCACAAGGCACAAGGCCTGTCTTAGCCCTCATCCCAATCCAGCTGATGGAAGCAGGGAGAACACAGAGCTGAGGAGTTAAAGTTTCCTCCCATGCTGGAGTGAACCCTGCAGAACACAACTGACTCAGCAGGAATGTGCTCCTCAGCCAGGTAAAGAGCTCCTACTCCAACTGTATTTCACCAGGAACATACAATTTAAAACAAACACTTTCCTTCCAAAACTTTTCCTGAAAAACTTCTGAAAAATCTTTCCAAAGAGTTGAGAGTGAAGGGCTGGGTGTTTTCAGACACTGCTGAGCTCTCACTGAGCCAGTCTGCAAAACAGTTGGAAATTCACACTTGGAAAATCAATCTTAAAAGCACGAGCTTGGTGAGTAGAGGCATCTTCTCCCTGGAAGGAAAATTGGATCTACCAGGCACGTCTCTAAGGCGCTCAGGGCGCAGGGAGCAGGAGGAGCTGGAATGGGTAGGAGGTCAGTGTGCTGGGCCAGGACTGGGTACTGCTGAGCTGGAGAACTGATTGGGTTTACTTGCCTGTTGGAATTATCTCATCCCCATTTATGACCTGTAATTTAACACAGCGGAGATGTCACTTGCAATAGCAACCGGGCCAGTTCTCTTTGCAGCTGCGCCGCTCCGAGGAGAGAGTCTGGCCAGACCTATCCCTGCTCAGGCTCCAGGGCCAGGAGAACAGCTTGTGTCTGTGTGCCTCGGGGCAGTGCTGGGAGCTGCACTGCACCCCTCAGACCATCCCAGGCCAGTGTCCCTAAGCACAGGATCCCAGGTCACTGCTGCTCCTGGCAGCCTTTAACTCTTCAGCTGGGTGCGACGAGCCAGGCTCCAGCCCCACTTGATGAATCTCACACAAAAAAAGGCCTCTCCTATTTATACCCACTGAAGGAATCAGACTAAATAAAATCTTCCAAGCACGAATTCAAGGGATTGCCACAGAACCCAGCAGACACCTCGGCTCCCCTGGTGAGTTTGTTCTGACTCTTTCACCAGTTTCCTCCTCTGCTCAGGTACTCAAGGAAGGGAGTGACAGCTGCACTTCCCCCATGCACTGCCTGACAGTGAAAGAGTTGAGGTTTGCCAATAACCTTGCTTGCCCAAGAATGTTTAATGAACTTAATGCTGCTGTTTTGCTCCTGTTTTTTCACCAGTTTCCACCACAGGTGATAAATGCTGCATCACTTGATAAAGTGTGATCAAGGAACTACACCCTGAGGGTTTGAAGGTCTCACAAGTCAGCAGGGGTCTCCTCTGCCAGCTGGTGACACTGGGATCCCAATGGTCCATGCTCCACCTTGCTAGCCCATAACAAAACCAAGGCTGAGAACCTCCTGGCACGCACAGGCAAGAGGCAAGTTTCTTACTCAGTCCCAATCTCTCCCCTCCAAAAGTCACTTTGCATGTTTGCTCAGTGCCCTTCCACCTTCTTGAGGCAGATGAAAAACCCATCCACCCATTTCAGAATCCAGACTGCTGCCTGGATGAGCTGCCAGTTCATGGCTGTGGCAGCCAGATGCTCTGACTGTGCCTATCTCCAAAAAGCACAGCTCTTTGCTGCTTTATATTTTCCCTACAGCTCCACGTGAGTTCAAATATTTCTAATATTCCAACGCCAGGTTTAACCATGTTCAGCTGAGACTCCCACCACCACTCTGTGTAGGGAATAACTTCAGTTATTCCTGAGAGAATTATTAAAGGAAGTTTCCAGCTGGAACTACTGAAAAGCCCAGAAGCAGGAAAGAGACCCTCCAAATGCAAATACCACAAATGTAACACGGCAGGCAGATACAAACCAGTCCCAGGTTCTGTTGTGGGATCAGCACAGACACAGAGGAAAAGCTGGAATGACCCCACAGGATACACCCACATGCACATCCCACGGGGTTCCCCTGCCCACAGCTGCCCGGGGTGCCCGAGGTGGGAGCTGCAGGTTTGTGGGAAATGGGCATTTCCCCAGGACTGCCAGGGATGCCAGCGGGGTGAAATGCCACGTGTGACATTCCCAGGACAATGCTCCATTGCAGCATTTTCTTTCCTGGACTCCACTGTCCAAAGCCATGCTGTTGCTGGCACAGCTGAGATGCATGCACATGGCAGCTAAACTATGCTGGGGTGAGGCACAGCTTTCCCAGAGGGCCCAGGCCCACACTTGGAACAACATCTTCACAAAGCACTGCTAGTCCTTTACTCCCTTGGGATCTCACAAAGCAGCAAAGGTTTTGGAGACGTGATCAGTCCTGGGATTTGCTGCCAGGCTGCCTCAAAGCCCAGGTCAGGCAGTATTAATTAAAGCCCCCAGTTCTCCCAGAGGCAATAAGGGACACATGTGACACTGCAGGCCAATATGGCTTGGAAGATAAAGAACAGTGCTGGGGCAGGAGAGAGGGGCCAATAAAAGGTTCTACACACAGGTTCTGGGAGATCCCCAGTTCTTTACCTACCTGTGCATCAATAATTTTCTGCTTTGCATCAATGACTGCTTGCATCTCAGCATGATCCTTTTTCAGCTCCTCTTCAACGGCCATGAGTCTGATGAGCAAAGAGAGGGACAAATTAGGATGGTTTAATGTTATTCCCAAGTGTTTCAGGTACTCTGGCCTGTTGGTTTGACTTCTCTGCTTCTCCTGGCTCTCCAAGAGAAGAATTCTGCTGCTCTCAGAAAAGCTTATCTCTCCATCTGACACTTCCAGCTGCCCAACCTTGTTATTTTCAGAACGGACATTGCCAAGAACGCCACTGCTCTGAAAAACTAATCTCATGTACAGATTCCAAACAACAACAACAACAAAGACCTACAGTAAGTAGAACACAGACCTAAGTTAAAAATTCCTAAATGCTTTCCTTTATTTTCCTGACAATCTCAGAAAGTTTCCACATCTGCATCCCTGCTTCTTCAGCTCTAAGGATGGAGTGGCACAGGGCAGCCGCTCCTCCCACCCAGTCCTGAGCGTCCCAAAGCCTCACCTGCTGATGATACTTTTCATCTGGCTGTCCTTCTCCTCCTGCTGCCTGCGCAGCCTGTCCTCACTGTCTTCCAGCCGAGACTTGTAGTCCGTGAGCAGCTTCTGCATCTGCTGCTCCTGCACCAGGAGCCGCCGCTCGTACTCCTCCAGCCGGCGGCTGGACACGCGCAGGCGCTCCTTCAGCTTGGCGATCTCCTGCTCGTACTGGGAGCAGGCAGGCAGCAGGGAGTCAGGGGCAAAGGGGAAAAAAAAGAGAACAGATTGTTATAATGCTCTGCTGCTCTTTGGGGGAGTGTTGGTTGGTTTGTTTAATGAACAATAAGCAGATTGGAGTAAAGGAAATGGGAAGCAAACGTAGGGGAGACCATAGAGAAGGAGCACGTGTGCTCCCACTGGGAATCCAGCAGCTCCCACACTGTGGGGTACCACTCTGCAGCACAGTTCAAGCAGTCAGAGGGCTCTGACATGGCTCCTCAGCCCTGACTGATCCCATCCTGCCTTACTCCAGACTCCAGCAGTTCTCAGGCAGATGCTGCTAACAGTGCTCAACTGCAGAAATGGCCTGGGCTGCCCAAAGTTACAAACCCGACCTGTGTGGGCCCCAAAGAACTCACTCTACAGGACCTACTCAATCAGGGCAGGTCAGAGCAAAGCAGCCACTGTAACCAGAGCCTGTCAGGTTACTTGGCTGAGCTTTTGTTCTTCTAGTCTGTGTGGGCAATCATTTCTGCAATAGTGCCATGAACCTCAATATATTCCTTTGTTTTGGGTTCATTCACCTTTCCTAACAATCCTATGCTTCTGCTTCTTTGTCCACTAAATGTTCTCCTCACCCCCTGCCTTCTCAAAATACCAAACCTCTTACACAACAATTCCATCCCCACAGCAACAAATGGCTGTAACTGTATTTGGAAAAATGGGATCCACTCGTGAAAAAACACACACTTTCAAAATCAGATCATGCAGATTTCTGTGCACCTCAGAAACCTCACAGTACCTGGGTGACAGGCATTTGCCTCAGGAGAAGCCCAAGACAAAATCTGTCTGCTGCTACTGGTGAAAGCTGAGCTGCAGCCCTGCAGAGTACCTGTGCATGTCCTAAGCTATGCTCAGTTGGGATAACAATCCTGATTTACCTTTTTGATGGAGTTAGTGACCACAATAACCAATGTAACCTGTGTGAGAATGTGTAACACTGTGACAGCAGGGCCTGAAAGTCCCTCTGAACTTGCTGTGGGGTGCACAGCACTCAGTGGCACCCCCCGAGCTGGCTGCACACAGAATCCAATCTACCTTCTCAGCGTGCTTGACTTCGTCCAGGTTCTGAGCCAGGTCCCTCTTGGTGTCCTCGTACTGGCCGTTGTTGAACACCCACGCAGCCGTCCTCTCCACCGGGGACAGCGTGGCCGAGTCCACCGGCGACTGCACCTGGGGCAGAGACACCCCTTAGCATTCTCCAGAGAAACTGCACACCAACCAGCTCAAAATCCAGAAAGAGACCCGCGGATGTCAGCCTCAAAGGATCCCCAAAACGTCTCCTGCAGGGATACTCCATCCTCCTGTGACTTCAGACCTACAGCACCTACCTGAATCCCTCTAAAACAAATGCATTCTGGAAATTTTTCTTTCTCTCCAAGAGAAAGAAAAATTTCTTCTCTTCTTCTCTTTGAAGAAGTTCTTGTTTCCCAATCCCATTCACATCCACCTCTTCCCTTTGCCACACTGGCAGCAAGGCTCTCTTACCCTGCCACGTCTTGCACACAGAGAACACAGTGACAGAGCTCTGCTCGCAGCCTGCTCAGGTGAGACAGCAGTGCTCAGGTTTCCCTGCAGTGCTGAGGAGCTGAACTTGGGAGCAGCTTCCTCAGCCAGGCTAGGACAGACTCCAGTGGAGCATGGGACTGCACAGCCTGGATCCAGGATGGCGTGGCAGGATTTGAATGTGGCAGGGAGGTGTGACACGATCACGGCAGTGCCTGCCAGGTTTGGATGGGCCATTGCAGTGTAGCCGCCCTGCCAGGGCCTGCTGTGCTGACTGGGAGCAATGTCCAGCCTCTTTGGAGGCTCTCTCTCTCCTCTTCAAGAGAATCCAAAAAGGGAGCCAAGAGAAGAGACAAGAAACTCTCGGCCTGGCTGGGGAAAACATGGCTTGCTATAAATTCCAAGCAATTTTCACAGACAAAGACAAGTTTATAAGCGCAGGAATTAACATAATTACTCCTGAAAGAGCAACATTGTCTTGTGTTTTTGAGAAATGCAAAAGATCAACTTCTCCCCAGCTGCAGCTTCTTTTTGTGCCCAGGCAGCTCTTCAGCACCCAGCCCAGCCCAGTGGTGCACCCAAGTGCACTGTGCTCCCTGGCTGGAGCTTCTGAAGCCCCAGTCTCAGCCAAGAGCCCTCCACGGGGAAGGAACAGCTTCTCTAGGAGTCAGGGATCATGTCACCCTCCTGCTGTGTTTCTCCTGCTCAGGAAGACAGGGCTGGCAGGTGCTGGACCTGCTCCCACAGCTCAGCTGTCCTGAGCAGCCATGGACACTCCAGCACAGGAAGGAGCCTCAGCAGAAATGTAAAGGCAAAGGAAAGGCACAGGAATTAGGCAAAAATCCTCGGATTTCGGCAAAGGCCTTTTCCCTAGAGGGAAGTCTTCACAGCAGGAAAGCTAATAGCCCCTTAGGTGTAATGTGGCAGCCTGGCAAAGCTCCTTAATTCAGATTTTTTTGTCAGCATTTGCTATCAGGCAGCCATAGCAAGGCAGCCCATGGACCATGCGTGGCTGTGAATTGCTGGGGAAATCAGGGACAGGACGGATGAACACTGTCACAACCCACTGGAGCTATAGGGGACTCAGACAACAGAAAGGGGACTATAAAGGACATCCCCAGCCCTGCACCAGACTGCTGAGCAGCAGCAAACCTGGCCAAACAAACTCCAAGTGTAGAATATTTCCAGCAGACAAATTCTGAAAGGTGTCAAAGACCAAGTGGATGGCAAGTCCCACATGCTAATGGGTTACAAGTTATTCTCTAATAAAGGGCAAAAAAAGAATTAGTCTGCTAGGATCCGGTGTTAATTCCCCCCTTTGCCTCTCTTCCAGAGGAACACACTGACATTTCTGTTCCCACCTACCTCCTAACTGGAAATGGAAGGCAAAAAGTGACCTCTCCCAGCAAAGAAAGGGCCCAGCTCTATATTCAGAAACAAATGGGACTTGTAGAGAACAGAGTCTAATAATTATAACGCCCACAAAACATGCCTAGAAAGAACATACCCAGAAAGAACATGAGATAAAGGAATTTTCTCTTTCTCTTTTTTAAACAAGAACAGAATTCCACAACAAGATTTGCAATTAAAAGGACGCAATGGAATTTGCCTTGAAAAAAATGTTGGCCACTCAGTTTGGCACTGTTCAAGACATTGTTCGTGGATGTGGGGAAGGAGAGAACAAATTGATTTCTCTGAGTAAAGCAGGAGCAAATACTCTCATGAATCCAGTGGAAACAATTAGTATAGAAAGTACAGTGGGAAAACAAATGGATGCACATCCCTTTCACATTTATCTTTGTTACTGGCCTAAAATGTGCTACCCAAACCACACAAGTCTATAAACACCCTTCACCTGGCCATGCCCCTGTGTCCCATTGTAAAACACACACACACTTCAAATAAGAAACAATGACTTCTTTGGGTATTACTAACTTGGCAGATTAAGCTTTGGTTTGTGATTCAGTGTTTCTGGTCTCATACTTCAATGAACTCGAGGTATCAAAGTAGTTTTGAAGCCCTGATTGCTCCTGGGTTCCCAGTTTTCCTGTAACATTCAGGAGTTTGGCAAGAAAGCTTCACTGTCAGGGGACATCAAGAAAACCTTGGGCAGAGCAGAGGTTGTTCTGCCAGCTCCACCTCACAGCCCAAAGCCTTCCCCCTGCAAAAGCTCTGACCAGCAGATCATGTTTTCTACCTTCACTGTAGCACTGAAGTACTCACTTCCTCTTTGAAATTAAACTAGTTTAGGAAAATATCTTCATACACAGCAAATCACAACAGGATTATTATTATTTAAAAAAAAAAAGATAAAGGAAAGTCGGCTTTTTTGACAGGAAAACCTTGATTTATAGTTGCCTATGAACAACTGATAACATGCATTAGGAGTTGGTAGATATAAGCACTCCTTTCCAGAAAAAAATTTGCATTATTCATAGTTTGGGATGATTAATGAAAAAGCAGCACTTTTTTGAGGGCCAGCAAGAGATTGCTTCATCATGGTGAAATATGGATTTCTCCACACTTTAGACAACTGTGCTTATTTGTTACTTTGGCAGCAGTTATTCTGTGATGTTTTATCTTTGTTCATTTCCCTGTTTCAAGGTAGCTCTGCTTTTAAATTAGCACCACAGGGCAAACTCAGTCTCATGTGGTGATCTGAAGGACCATTTGGAACAAAGTTGCTCCTGGCTTTTTTTCTTTGTATTCAGGGAAATTTTCCAGTTCTGTTTCTTTCAGCAGGTTTGCTGCTCCTTTAGTAAATGGAAAACAGGTGGTTTTTGTTTTGGTGTTTTTTTAAATTTAATACAAAAGCATCCCAGTGGCACAATAAGGTAACTTGCCAAGCTTGCGAGGGTGACAAGCACGACTATTCCTTACACTTGCTACTGGCCACTGGCAAAGGTGCTGCTGCTCAACTCAGCTTGACTGCAAGCTCCAGAAAGCTTTGGAGGCCAAGGAGCGACGGGCTGAACCCCAAAGCAGAGGGCTGGAGGCAGGATTCCCTTACCTGCTGCGTCTGCTGCCGCTGAATGGCCCGCACCTTGGGGACGGGGCTCTCCCTCGAGGACGAGGACTGGTGCCGGGAGCGGTTCCCGTTCTGGACGGGCTCAATGCCCGCAGCCCCCGAGGCCCCCGACACGCTGCCCGTGCTGCGCAGGGAGGGGCTGTGGGTCAGGGTGTGCAGCGTTTTGGCCCTGGTGCCCAGCACGGCTTGGTCCATCTTGCGGATCTGTGCCTGGCTGCTGCTGTTCTGGCGGGGCAGCACCACCGGCACGTGCTTGTCCAGGCGCCGCGCCGAGTCCTCGCTCTGCGAGCTGCGCTTGGCAGAGTCCTCCAGGCTGCTGTTGCTGCGCCCGCTGGGCTTGAAGTCCTCGCTGTTGCTGCGGCTCCGGGAGCTGGCAGTGCTCAGGTTCTCCGGGCTGGAGTCCACAGAGGCCTTGGCCATGGGGGGGCTTGGGTTGTTGAGCTGGTAAACTGGGTTTTGGAAGGAGAGAGGCCGGAGGCTGCCCTGTTGGTTCCACGCCGGGTGCAGCGGCCTCCGGACCTGTGGCGCGCTCTGGGGGGTGCTCTGGGTGTCCCACAGCTGTTTGATGTTGGCCACCTGGGTGACGGAGAGCTGGCTGCCCGCCAGGCGCAAAGGCACGTCGTGCATCATGGAAGCAGCGTCGCTGTGAGCTGTGTGAGGGTCCTGCAGGTCCATGAGAGAGATACTGCGGCCGTTGGGCAAGACGCCGACCTTCTCATCCTTCTCTGAGCAAGTCATGCTCTGGGTGGATGCCTGCTGAACCAGCAGTAAGGTCTTGCCCCTAAAATGTCCATCTATATTTTCCTGGGTTGGAGACTTCATCTTGTTTATGTCACTGAGGAGTGGAAAGGAATTTGGTTAATTTTTGAGTAGTCAAGACCCCGAGAGATCTGTCCCAGAGAAGTCCTTCTACCTCACTTAACCCCGCCCCACTGAAAGCTTCAAGGAGCCAGACTTCCTTTTATTAGCTCTTTGTGTGCAAGTCAGAACATACTCTTCTTTAATTATCACTTATCTTGGAGAATTGTGGTTGATTCAAGAAGTCCTTAATCTTTATTTTTTTTCCACAGGTGAAATCTAAACCACTCTCACTAAATCCTCTCCCCTTAGTCCCTTCTGTCTCTAGCATGACTTCAGATGTCATTAACCCTTTGCCATTATGCAACAAGAGATGGGACAAAAGGAAATCACCTCATGTTGTGCCAGGAATGGTTTATATTTGGTACCAGGAAAAATTTCTTCACCCAAAGGACTGTCAACACTGGCTCAGGCTGCCCAAGCAGTGGTGGAGCCACCATCCTTGGAAGGTGCTCAGATGTGGCACATGAGGACAGGGTTTAGTGGTGGCCTTGGCAGCACTAGGCTAATGGTTGGACTTGATACTCCCAGAGGGTTTTTCCAACCTTAATGATTCTATGACTCTGTGTATTATGGAGGTCTTAAAATCCAGGGGTTGTGTGAAGGCTCCTTTGGAGCTGGATGTAAGCTCAGGGGGCAGAGAATTGCACGTGACAGAACGGGCCCTTGTACCTGACAGCACAGGTACAGCTCTGGGCCTCAGCAGCAGTCAGAGCCCTTTGGCAGCTCTGCCATGTCACAGCTCCACATTACCAGCTGTCACAGTGAGAAATGCTGCACGAAACACAGGAGGGACTATTTCTGCTGTTCCACAGGTAATATGTTTCACCTACAGCTCAGTTTTTCCATTAGCAGCCTGATGGCCAGAAGGAAACACGATGGCTAACCGTGCACTCAGGCTGGCAGTAAATCACCGAAGTGGTTTTTTAATCAGCTCAACTCATTGAGTCCCAGAGATGTGGTTCAGTCCTGGCTAAGTCCAAAGCTCCAGGTGCCCAGTGTCACCTTGTGCCATCTCTTACTGGGATGGTGCATTCCCTGTGAGAGAGGCCCGAGCTCCCCATTCCACAGCAGGGCTGGGCAGCCAGCTCAGGTGATGAAGCCTTCAACCCTTGGAACCAGAGAATGGTTTGGGCTGGAAGGAGACCTCAAAGACCATCTTGTTCCAGCTCTTCACAGCTTTACCAACCCCACAGCTGCCCTGGAGCCCTGGCTGGGACGTACCCATCGGTGGGGTCCTCAGTTATCTTCTGAAGTCCTGAGGAGAGACTTCCAGCAATGTTTGGGCTGGAGCTGTGCTCCGTGAAACGCTTCAGCTGCTGCTGAGTGGGTGTAGGGCTGGTCATGGATTTTGTGATATCCGCAAGAATACGAGGGAGAGGTCCCAGTTTTGCCACGGTTGCCTGTAGGAAGGAATTTTCACCCTAATTGGATACAAGCACCACGACATCCGCCAGGTTTTTTGTCGGTTTTGGTACCGATGCACAGAGGCGGAGGGATGGAGTGGAAGGAAGGAGGGTGGGTGGTTGTGTGCGGGTGTGCCAGGATCGGAGGGCAGTGTTATGGAGCAGCGCAACGACGGCGACGAGATGGATGGAGGAGACGAAACGGGGTGCAGCAGGCATTCAGGAAAGAAAAGGAAATAGAAAAGAAATTAGGATTGACCCCCAAAAATAAAAATCATGCTCAATAAAACAAAAACTACTGCCATTCCAATGCAAAACTATCATGCAAAGCATACTGAGTCCCGGGTGGGTGAGGTCAAAGTGAAAACTACGGCATCTGCTCATTGAAGGGCATTCAAAGGCTACAGATTCAGCCAGTGGGGTGAACTTTCCAGGCAAAGGGGGTCATGTGGTAAAGGAAATGCATGCCAACAGATGAGGGGGATCATGAGAGGATTGCAGGGGTTGAGGGTGATGGGGAAAGGGAAGGTTTTCATTTCATAAGCCTTTCATTTTTGGTATCCTCCGTGGATGCCATCTCCTTTTGCACTGTTATCAACAATTAATTAAGCCATTCTTCCCTACCCAAACATAAAAAATAACTGCATGAGAGCATCAGTGATCCTCATCCCAATATCACCCCATCAGCATGGGATGAAATGTGTGGCTCCAGTTACAGGTGAGCTCAGTGCTGGCCAGGCTGAGGGTAAGAGCAGCTGGCCCTCAGCAAGGGAGGCTGCTCCTCCAGGCCCTGGCTTCTCACCCCTTAGGGCCACTGCTGGGAGATCAGCTACAGGGCATCTCCAGGCTCCTGGGACTGCAGGAAGAAGCTGAAGGAACTGCAGATTTATTGAAAAATTAAAATTCTGCTACAAAACCGATGTTCTTCTCAAAGATACCCTTGTTTTCCCACAAGCAGGTATTCAGCCAGTTTGGCTCCACAGAGAGGTCTCTTTACAGACACTTTCATACAGCACTGTGCCTGTTAAAATCTCCAAGGTGGCTCCTCTCACCATTTCCCAGTCATTCCCTACAGTAAAGCCATAATGCATGTAACTTTACCCCTTAATTCTCTTTTTAGGAAACCACTGTACCAGCTCCCAAGGGCCTGCTAGGATAGATCCATACATCTAACCTACAAAAAGGGCCATGCAGATCCATACATTTGGAATGTACACTGTGTACATGTAGGAGGTAAATTGAAAAACAAGATCATCACTTATTGTCAAACTAAGATTAATATACAGACTGTCTTTTTGAGTGGAGGGCATTTCAATTTACTCTGACCCAACAAGCTCAGATTTTTGTTTTTTCTTTAAAATAATGTACGGTGAAAAAATAGATACACAACCAACAAGTACTTTGGTAAACCCTAATGCAATAAAAAATGGAGTGCATTGCTATTCAACTTACTTCTCTGGTTTCAAAAGAAAGAATAATATACATGGAACATGGACAAAATAATGCACCTCTAAAAAGTGAAGTATGGAACAGTTCCAAGCACTTGAAAAAAAAAACCCCAAACTCTCACAGTTCAGCTCTTCTGGGCCTTATTAACTACCTTTGCTACCAAGATTTTAATGATTTTTGTTCCTGCAAACTCACATAGCCAGGGAAGAGCAGAGCTCTGCCTTTCCTCCTTCTACAGCTAAATGGAAGCAGTGTTCTTTGGTGGTGGTGCCTGCTGGGATCAGAAGAACAGAACCTGTACACTGCACATGAGCTCAGCACAGGGCACAGCAGAAAGCATCTTGCTCTGCTACAGGATGGCACTCGGAGCACATCCAGCTTTTTACACGGCCTTCCTTGCCAAAATCAAAACTACGGAAATGAGAGCATCTCAGCAGGCTTNCTTATCAACTACCTTTGCTACCAAGATTGTAATGATTTTCGTTCCTGCAAACCCACATAGCCAGGAAAGAGCAGAGCTCTGCCTTTCCTCCTTCTACAGCTAAATGGAAGCAGTGTTCTTTGGTGGTGGTGCCTGCTGGGATCAGAAGAACAGAACCTGTACACTGCACATGAGCTCAGCACAGGGCACAGCAGAAAGCATCTTGCTCTGCTACAGGATGGCACTCGGAGCACATCCAGCTTTTTACACCAAAAAAATTGCCAAAATCAAAACTACGGAAATGAGAGCATCTCAGCAGGCTTTGGATTGGGTTGTTGATGAGAACAGTTCTGCAGGGCCAACTCATTCCTCCATCAGAACCAGGGGAGGGCCTGGAGTGCACCACAAGGGCACAGCAACACAGCCTTTTTCTGTCCAAAGGCCTCACTTAGGAGAAAGGACCAGCGGCCCAGGGCATTTCAGATCCACTTTTAGGCAATGCCTTCAGCACCTGACCTTCCTAAATGCTCTCCAAAGTGTCTGCACTGCTGCTGAAACCCAACCCCCTCACACGCCCTGCTGCAGGCCCTGATCCGAAATCACGGAAGGAGCAGTTGGGAAATGGCACTATCAAAAATCCCCTCCAAAGCTCCCAGCTTCCCTTGGTATTCCCTGGTGTTTACTGTTGCCATGGTAGCACCCCCAGATTTGCCCTCCTGGGCCTCCAAACAGCTTTACCTTATCAAGTTGGGACACAACCTCCCACAGGAGGGAATGCAGCACGGAGAGCTCTTTGCCCAGGTCGATGTAGCCATCGTATCCAGGCATGTTCGAGATGGTATCTGGGTTAGAGAGCTCCCTCAGAAAACGCTGCATTCCTCCCCACTCATGTTCCAAAAACTCATTCATGAAGGCCATGTACTCTTCCTTAATACCAAACCTGCAGGAAAGGGAGGTGGGAGGAAACCCAGTCAATAACCTCCACACAATATACAGAGTACAAATGCTTACACACAATTAGTGAAACACTTTAGAGCTGCCTTTCTGAAGATTTGGAGTGTTAAAAAAAAAATAAATCAAAATCTGAAGATTTTGAAGTCTTGGAGGAGAAAAACCACACGGACAATTAAGGAGATTCATTGCTTTGTTGTACTTATTTAAATACTACTATCTCACAGTTTATATTCCAAATCACAGCTCTCCCTCCTCCCTCCCACAGATACTCTTCCTCTCCTCCCATGTGGGAGATGTGCCATGCCCTTTGTATCATTCAGCTGAGAATTCTGGAGGGAGGGAATGTGAAAATCATGATCCTTGGTGGGAACAGGCTTCCTTCCCTTTGAAACAGCACACACACAACACACTAGTGCATGACTCTTCTTGGTTTTATGCTGCGTCCCCTCCAAAGAACTCAGCACAGCTCCAACCTGTGTGCAAGAAGGAGAATCTATCTGAGGTGTCTCCAGTGTTCACATCTAAGTGAGAAGATTCCTCCTTTCCTAAAGCTGGCTTCAGTCTGCCAGAGAATCAGCTGCCTGTGAGCACAACAAGGAATCAGGCACGGCGCATTTCAGTTTCCCTGGCACCACCTACTTGGCAAAGTTGGCGAGGTTCTGGATGACTTTAGCAATGAGGGTGAGCGTGCGGGAGGTCTGGTCATCAGGGTACTCCTGCATGAGGTTGAAGAGGCTGGGGGACATGATGGCAGGGCACAGGAAGCGGAGGAAGAGAGAGGCACTGATCAGCCGTTCACTGATGTCCTGCTTGCCCCTGTTCAGGCACTGCTGCTTCCAAGAAGCAAACACCTCCTTCAGCTCACGAGGGAACACGCTGAAAAGCAAAAAGCAAAAAAAAAAAGATAAATAAAATCGCACTGGCAATGAGATGCAAAAGGTTGAACTGGTGATCAGTCACCCGAAATACTTATCTGTGAGAAAACATCAGCTCTTTTTTTACCTCTCCTTTTTTTTTCTCTTTCTCTCTAGGCTAGATAATGTCATTAGGCCTCTATTCATAGATCCCCATTTAATCTGGTGGCACTTAAGTAGTCTTTAAAGCACCCCTTGTTCATATGTGTTAAGTAAAGCCATTTCCAGACATGCTGATTTGCAAGCTAAGAACTACTTATCCATTGCTACCCTGGAGCAAACAGGGTGTTAGAATACTGAAAACAAACCGAGTTAAACTGAGCTCATCTCCATATCTGACAGTTTTACCTTGCCTGTTAAGCTCTCAATACTTCATGCCAAAGCAGAAAGGCCTCTCTTCTCCCACTGCTACTCAGAAACAGAGATTAATAGAAATCACTCTGCCAGTGCTTCCTCCCTGTGATTTCCTGTTCAATTCCACACATCCAAAGGGTCTAAAAGTCTTCTGCACACATCAAAACTTGCAGCTTTTTATGCCAAGTCCAAACTAAGCTATTGTCACTTTATTCCCTCCTATTCCAGTCACACTCAGTGTGTGTTCCCTTGGCAGAGGATTTGGGCAGAAGCCCCCTCAGGTGTGGTTTGTGGGCTGGAACCCCTCAGTCTGGACACAGGCTCCACCTGCAATCTGGAGTCACATGCAGGAAGGCAGTGAGGAGAGGGGACAAAGGCAGCCTGGGAAGATGGATGGGGCTGTGCTCCTTCCCTGTGCCACTGCTGCTCCCTCACCTCAGAGGAGGAACGGGCGCCTCTGAGCAAACCAGGGACAAAGGGAGAGGAGGAAGATGCCTTACCAGTAAGAATTGATAATCTTGCAGAAGACCAGCTCACAACACATTTTCAGGTTGCACTGATGATCTGCTAATTCACTCTGGGAGCACCTGCTGGGATCTGCTTCACAGTTTTCATCTGACTCATACACAGCCTTGATGAACTCCCCTGGAAAAAGGGAAGAGGACAAGGAAGCAGGGTAGTTACAGGAAAAGCCTACTTGACACACCTTTAAATCCTGCTTATGTCTTTCCCTGGCAGCTGCCTGTCCTGCTCTGGGTGTCTGCAGTTCAGCCTCCAGACACCAGCTGTTGGGGACACGACTCCTCCAGCCCTTTCCCAAGAGAACACAGCCCGGGCTCTGATGCTTCAGCCTCCTGTGCCCTCACTGTCCCCAAGCACAGGTGCAAAAACAGGATGGCTCTGCTTAGCAACCCTGCAGGCACTTCCCTTATGGCCCAGAGAGGAGGATTTCACTCGGTATTCAAACTGTGTTATCAACTCTGAAATTATCCACAGTCTTAGGAATGAAGCTGTGTGCTATTTGTCTTCATAATTTCCCAAGAAATGTGCAGGCAATGATATTTATTTATATTATTTCTATATCTGCCTGTTTTTTTTAATTTTAAAAGGTGTCACCTTGCTCTTGAATAAGAGTAATACCCAAGCACTAGCTAGATGCTGCTAATTTTCTCAGCCTCTTATATCAACACCTTACAGCATTTTTATGGCCTGCATCTTTCAAGCTCCTTGGCATTTCTGTCCCCCTTCCCTTTTGGCATCACAACAGAAACTGCTCACATACAAACCACATGAAGTTGGCTTTGTCTGACAGAATGGAATGAACTACTCAGTGGTTTCCCTCCTCTATATGCAGGCATTCCAAGTGATTTTTAAACTGTTGGGTGTTCACTCGGAAAAACCCTTTATTCATTGGTTTAATGATTCAATGTCTTTCAAGTTCATCTCCCCAGATGATCTCACTGGCTCTGAGCTAACATAAGGCTTGTTTGTGCAAAAGGGGTTTGTTTTTAGCCTTTGCTTTCCTAAAACCCCCTAAACACCTCTCAGTCCCTTCCCAAATCTTAGCTTGGTGTTGTTGCAAGTAAAACAGGCACCACATTATCTTTTTTTTTTTTTTTTTTGTGATGGAGTGGAGTCCAACACATTTCTGCTGAGGGCATCTAAATCTCTTTCTTGCAAAACTGCTGGCATCACTTTTGTTGAGCCAATTCTGTTTTAACTCTTGTTTACTGGATAATATTTTTTATTCTTAAACCTATCTGAAACTTGCTCTACATCTACAAAAGACCCTGTGACAATCAGATATAAGATTCCCTTACAGACATGTTACATTGCTAACACCAACCACAGTGTCATTAATCCTTTCAAAGAACAAGGCAGCTGAGTAAAATGACATTTAGAATCTGACAAAGAATTAGATGAGATATTGTCATCAGCAAAGTTGCCCTGAGCTGTAGACAAGTTGGACGGCCTTAGGGGCATTTTCCATCTCTCCTGCCTATGATTTACCATCTTATCACTCAGTGCTAAATAATGCATTACAAGTCATTAATGTTCAAATACTTTATGCAATTACTGCACATTAAGGAGCTTGCAGTCAGCTGTAATGGAGTGGTCCCACAGCCTGCTGGGAATCACAGCACAAAGTACCAGGCTGCTCATTTCTCCCTACCAGGTGAGAGCCTACAACTGTGACTTACACTCAGTGGGTCCACCCAGGAGGATAAGACTACCAGAACAGGCCCATTACACGTCAGAAATGGCCAAACTGGCTAAAATCCCAGAGCTGACTATGCTGACCCTTGGAGCACTAATTTAGCCAGCTATCTCCTTGGTGCCTTGCCAGCGTCTGGGATTGCTGAGGACAAGCGAGACTGCTGGGAAAGCAAACTGCTTGGCTTTTTTTTTTATTTTCTTTTTGTGAAAGGATGTGGTGTGGGACTTGGCTTTGGCCTGATCTTGTTTCTCTTGTATCAATTTCCAAAGCTTTCTTCATCCCAGAAACAACAGAGGGTGGGTGGCTCATTGTGCAACCATGGATAAGGAAGATTGTGTGGAGTTGCTAAAACCCAACTGTGGTGTCTGCACAAAACAGCAAGCCTGGCTTTGGTCCCCTTTACTGCTATCTTTGTGTGGCCAGGAGTTCCCCAGGCAATGGCTTATGACTAGAGCAGAACCTTTGGGTGGAGGGGGGACAATGACAAAATTATCAGAGTCCAGCCTGGCACATAACAGGGGCATGAAGACCCCGTGGGGAGAAGAGCTGGAGATCACAGGGTGGCCAGGCAGTTTTAATGAGCCAGTGAATAATGAGCACTTGGGATAAACACAGGCAAGAGGCTTCCCAGACAGGATATATGCTGATCTCCTGCCTTGGGATGCTTGGGAGCCTTGCAGCTTCACTCCCTGGTCTTGTCTCTCTAAGGACTCTGTGTCAAAATCCCTTTCTCAAGCCTGTTTGTGTATCAGATCGAACAACCACCATTGCTCACAAAGAAATTGCAGTGTTATACCTCTGTATGATGCTAGAGACACGAAAGAAAGCTACCCAGAAAACCAGCACATGGTATCACAAACTTGAAGAGGGACTGGGCTGCATCAAATCGAGCTTGCCTTGCCTTGGGTGCTACTCCTGCAGGCACCAAAGGAGCCTTCTCCACATGGAGGAAGGGCATTGAGAGAAGACAGAGCTGTCTGTGTATGAGACACCCAGGCTGAGTGCTGAGGCAGTTCCCTCCCATCCCACATTCCCAGCTGCAGCCATGCTGCAGGGACAGCCCAGGGACAGCCCTTGCCATGCAAACAGGTGGCAGGCAGGGAGTTTCTTACCCAGTGCATCCTGGAGGTACTTCTGTCCTACCAGCTTGAGGTATTCCTCAATAGCTTTGGTAGCAAGTGTGTTCTCCCTGAAGATCAGGACATCATGTTCTGCACAACGATCTACCTCAGCCATCACCAAATCTGTCAAGAAGTCCTGAGGAAAAAAGGTCAAATGGCAAAGGTGATTTCAACCAGCTCAGTCCTGCCAGGCTAACTACAGAAGCCAAGAAGGAAGGATATGTCAGGAGAATAAATAATTTCTCAGCCTGAGACAAGAGGTGCAGCTGCCACATGAAGTAAGGGCCAAGGAAACAGCCAGGGCTCCTCTTGGGTTTATTATACTTACAGAATGATAGAGATCACAAATTATAAAGGGTGAAGCAAAAGTCTCTAAAAAAACCCCTTTATAGCCAAGCTTGTGTTCCAGTTTAGCTCCAGAACAAAACCTCTCACCAGTTTGTTTATCAGAGGCTTTGTCTGCTGAAAGAAACTCTGCTATTATATTAATCCTTATCTTTATGAGGAATATTTGATATAAATATGCATTTAAAAATCCAAATTGGAAGTGATGCACAAGTTATTAAAGTTTGATGATATTTAAATAAGAAAAATGGCTTAATAAATTAAATTCACAAACCAAAAGTGCTTTAGGATTTGGGAAAAAAAGATCTGGCTGGTTATCTACATAGGCATGTAGATAACTTGAACCATATTCAATTGTTCAGGCAGGAACTGCCAGCAAGCCTTGATACAGAGAATGATCTCTTGACATAGGGTCTAATTCTACATTAATACATATCTCCTGAAGTGGTAACTTTATGTGAGTCAATGACATTTAGTACTCTTGGTTTTCAGTCCATTATTGCTGTTTCTTTTCAACAAAATCTGAGAGAATCCTTTTCACCTGGCACAAGCTGGGAACATGCAGCTGTATCCCCAGCAGCAGCAGTACGAGCTGGAAATACCCCCCTGGGAGCTTCATGGCAGCCTGAGCCACCTGCCTCTCGTAAATGGAGGTTCAAAACTTCCCACACCAGGAATGCAAAGTTATAACACTAATTTATCAACTTGTTGCAGTTGGCACTGCAGCAATCCAGAGCCTGTTCTCCAGCAGGGTTCCAACACAATCTTAGCTACCAGCTTCTGTCATCAGATAACTTAAGGAATGTGTCACACACACAAAGAGCTCCGGCCATCTCGAGATGTTTTCAAGGGGCATGTGATTATGCAAGCAGAAAAGCTTCTGGAATAGTTACATGAGGCTGTCCCTTGGGTGTTTACAGCCATCCTTCCACGTCTCCACCCCTCTGACTTGTGCCCCACTTGCTCTAGCTGGTTTCACTGGCAGAAGCTGCCTCCAGCATGGCCCTACTCACACAGCACCCGGCAGGCAGCAGCCAGATCGATCAATGCGCGCTAATGCTCCCCAGAACTTCCCACAACCTGCAGGGCACTCTCCCACAAGCCATCTGAAGAAATCAGTGTGCACCCAGAAGTCCTAGCAGCCTCCTTGGGGCAGGTGGGATCACCTCTGCCTCAGTATAGATCCTCAAATGGCTGCTCAAACGCTGAGCAAATCGATGCCAGCATTGATCAGCTGACTCAGCACTCACTCAGCACTGGCACCCGCTGCTCGTGGTATCACAGGATTATTTATAGAAGCAATTCTCCAGTTTACCAACCTCCTGTTCCTAGCTCTTAACCTACATCCTGATTCCAGAAATGCAAGGGAAAGGTCCTGAGCACTCAAACTTAGGTGCTCATTTTCAGAATAACACGAAGTTGAAGAATCCTCCTGCTCACACTTTGTACTCAACATCTGCTGCTGCTTGTCATGGCCCCCCCAGTTTCCACCAGGAATCCCTTATCAGTAGCCAGAGTCACTCCAACAGGAGCCACCTGTGCTTACCTTGGCTCTCCCAGTGCTCTGAAGGATGTGCACCAAGGCAGAAGCCATCTCTTCCTTGTTCTTGACACTGATCACAGGTTCCAGCACGGAGCACAGCAGGGCGTAGTTGCTGGTAACATACTCCCCAAATTCTTTGTACTGCTCCATGGGCAGGATGGTGATGGTCTGGTAACGGGATTTGATCCGAATGGAAGGCCCCCCTGATTTGCCTTTGTTGGCTGTAGGGGTGCTGACTGGGTACCATTTCTCCACAAACTGGCGACCGGTCACACTGGCTGTGGGAATGTTGACCAGGCCTATGTAATTATTCTTGTCCTTTTTCTTTTTCTTCTCTACGTCCTTGTAGATGTGAACTGTGATGCTCTGAATGTGTGGGAGACTGTAGAACTCAAAGTGCTCCCCCCAGAAAATGTTATCTGCTTTTGCTTTGCTGGTGGTGCGGGCAAAGAGGGTGTCATCAAGGCACAGCTCACAGAAGTATTTCTTCTTGGGGGTCAGGTCCTTGGCCTCTATGATCCAGAGGCGAAGCACGTTTTCAGCTCGACGGCAATTGTCCTGTGCAGAACAAAGAGATCAGTTTTGATTCAAAACCCCCAAAAGTTGAATAGTTCATCTTCTAAAGCACCAGCAAAGGGCTGCCTTTTCTGTCTGAGGTAAAGACAGAGTCAGAATTCAGAATCAGATTGTCTGATCCAGAGAGAATCGGAATCTCTACAAAACTGGACATTTTCTAAAACAGAAACAAAAGGCTGTCTTTTGTATGTCAAGAGTGTTGGGGACTGGAATATTGTTCTTCTTCAAAAGCTGCATTTGAAATGCTTTAGAAAACAAACTCTGCACAAGAGTCCAAAGGTGCCAGACTGGTGAGGAATCCCAGAGCATGGTTAGCCTGTCCCTGGGTGGTAGGATGGCAGCTATGGAGTGACTGATCAGAGATTTTCATCTGATCTATAACTTGATTCCCTGTCCCACTCTGGCTCCAGTTTGTTTAATGTTGGGATATTTCGGGTCCCCTCCTGCCCCTATCTCTACCCCTAGATTAAAACATGACCCTCACCAAGCTGTGCCATCTTTCCCAGGTGCATGACCTCAGAAACCCCGTCTGCATCCCAAGCTGGCACTGGGGCAGGGATTAGGAAGCAGGCTGGTGTGTATTTACTCATTAAAGGTCTGACCTACTGCACTCCTTGGGGTAGCACACGGCAGCTTTAGCCACTCGGAGGAGCGGATGGCTCCCCAGACCAAATTCACTGAGGATGCATCTGTGGGAAGCCCTGGTACCCTGGACTAAAATCCAATCATACCACCTCCATTCCCCCACTAATCTTATTTCTGCAGTTCCTATTACCTTCATTGGCTGGGATAGTCTGCGTATGTTTTCCATCCACCAGTCCCTCTCTGCTGCAGAGGAACAACTGAAACATTTACTGCCCTTGGAATAGGTTACCTGGAACAAATAAATGACAGGCTGAGTTCAAGCAGGCCTAGGAGACATGGAAGAGGCTGCAAAAAGCAAGGAGGAAGATAAACAATGCTTGAGTAACAAAGTAAATATGAAAAAGGGAGGTGGAAATACAGCGGCCTAGAAGGCAGGGAGGATAAAAGGCCCACAAAATGCAGAGAGCAAAAGAAGTTTGAGGTTATATAAAACTAGAGAAACTAAAGGATTTATATAAAATTAAGAGCACCAGAGCCTCCTCTTATAGACTTTTAAACAAAGCTTCAATCAGCCAGTAAATCTATTCTTTTTTAAAACAGTTGTTAATTGATCTGTGGCTATTAAAGCTTGCTGATTTCCCTGCTAAGGCCCAGGGGCAGATGCTTTGGTTACTAACAAAGACAGAACTGACAACACATCAACATAGGGCAAAACACACTGGACGTGGTGACTTCAGTAAATACAAAATATTTTCAGGGCTCCATATAGACAGCAACAGCCTAAACAAACTGAGGGAGCTGTGCTGTGCTCCAGCCCTGACAGCTCTGCTTTCCCATGCCAGGGAACCACCTCGGTTTCTTCCCCTCTTACGTGGCCTGACAAGCCCCATTTACTCTTTCCATCCCTTTGTGTTCACAATTACAAAGCACTTTGAGGCAATGGCCTCAGAGCTAAGTTGTTGCCAGTGTTTTCCACCCAACTCCCCAAGCCTGAGCAAGCTTCAAAGTGTTTCCAACCAGAAGAATGGAGCTGAAGCAAACAGGAACAGCTCCTGGATGCATCCTGAGGGACCAGAGCTTGATATGCTAGTTTACTGCCAGAATTTTCCAGGTTGTAAACAGATCTTTGTTCCAGAAGTTTAAACACATCTGACTAATCCTGCTAAAGAGCGACCTGCCCCTGCCACGACAGGTGATGTGGCCTCAGCTGCATCCAAACACACGGCTCCAGTGCTGGAGCTGTGCTGGCAGGATTGTGCTTACACACGTGGGCTCTGCCTGTTTCTGGAGCAGAGCTCACAGCCACAGCCTGCAGCCTCTGCTGGAACAGCAAAGGGATCCTTGGATCCTGCTCCACGGTGCAAAGGACACGTCCACAGCCACTGAAGCTTCTCCTTTGGCAACAGGAGAGCACCGAGCTAATGGAAAGGGGCTCTGACTGGAAATCTCATTTCTTTGTTACAGTAAATTTTCTAAACTCAATTTTAGGTGAATTTGGAGAGGGAGAACACACAGCTAATGTACATACTACTGCATGCCCATTGTGCTGTTCGTATCAACCGGACATCTGCAAGCACAATACAAATGCTTAGATATTTATCAAACTGAAGAGATTTTTTAATTAGAAGACCCGGTAATTGAAAAAGATTTCTCTCTGTTCAGTGACTGATGCCATTAGCCTCAAGGACTTTGAAAGTCACACAGTGGCTCAACAGCCCCCACCCAAACCTCAGCAGGGCAGCGGCTGCTGCTCTGTTTTCCAGTCCCCCAGCCCTGGAGCAGCATTCCCCAAGGGGTCAGGGGGACTGGCAGCTGCCTGTTTGGAGCCTGTCCCTACCTCAAAGCAGAAGTCTCGTCCAAGGATACTGTTGTGAAGTGGTTTGACAAAGACTGCTTCTTCTGCCGCAAAGTCCAGAGTCTCTATGGTGCTGGCTTGGTTCAGTAAAGACTCATGGGAACGGGACTCCTTCAGCTTGGGCAGCTCACGTGGTCTGTAGGGCAAGCAGGAAAGGAAATGTCTTTTTTTCTCACAATTACCAAAAAGAGCTGGCAAGATCCCAGACAAAGCTGCAGCTTGTCTCAGTGCTTATTCAGAGCAACTTCTACAATCAGTCTGCAAACCTTATGAAAATAACATTAGGCCAGTAACCCCAGACTCCCAAGGGAGTATCCAGCCTAGGAAGTCCATTCCCACTGACCTAGAAATTATAGCTGCCAAGTTGTCAGTGAAAGAACAATAGCAAGAAATTCAGAATGTAACTGCTGAAATTAAAAAGAAAGCCCATAGGTAGCTTTGGATGTAATACTGAAAATACTTATTACTAGCTAAATTAGTAGACAGATGTTGTGTATTAGAAGCAAAGGATCCCTGAATCTGTAACCAACACAGAATGAGGATTACTCATTAGAGCAGATGACCCTTCACAATACACTTGATTTTTAACATACAAAACCTTTACACTAAAGTCAAATACACAAATTCCTTCCCACTTCATGATTGCTCAAATCAGTCATTTTGCATTTCCTTTTTCAGCTGCTTCTTCCAGCTTGAGTTTCCAATTTTTTGGATACTTTCTTCTAACTTCTCACTAACAGATACTGCTTTTCCTTTCCAGCTGACTGTCCTGGAAATCCCTGAGCTCCACCAGAGCTGAAGTCTCCCAAATTCACAGCACCTTCTTAGCAAGGCAGTTTTCTCTTTGTCCCCACCAGTTCTTGAACACTTCTCAGAGACATTTCCCTCCCTCCACCACGCCACAGCTTTTGGCAATCAACAGTGACATTATCAAACGTGCTTTAATCCTTCCTGTACTCTCCCAATATGATTTAATGCAACATTTGTGCATAGTGGGGAGCTGTGCTGTTGAACAGCACTGCCAAATGTGCCCAGTTTAGAGGTGATGTGGGTTTACCTGCAAACTGACACCTGCCCTAGAGGCTTCTCCAACAGTCCCATAACACCTGAGGCACAACCTGCATCTCAAGGTAAACATCATGTGAAGACATATCTTATTTTTCCTCTGGGAGGAATTCAGTCAAATCCTTCTCAGCTGACCAACAAGGAGGAAGAGCACAGAATCCCAGCTTAGCAGAGAAGGAGCTGTTGACCTGGCAGGTCTACATTTTGTAAAGATATTGAAGTCCCTGTGTTCAGTGATTCCTGAAGGTGAGTCCATAAATGTGGCTGCCCATCCAGCAAGTGTGACTGGGCACAAGGAACAGATGTGGAAGTAGAGAGACATCAGCTCTCTACACATCACTCAGAGAAGGACAGTGCTCCTATGGTCTTCCTCACAGTATTTCCTCTTTTATTCAATTCCCAGTATCAAATGGAAAATGTTAAAAAATGTTATTTATAGAGGAAAGAAAGGCACAGATATCTGTAACAGTCTCCCTAATTTTGAAATATAATTAGCTTTTGTATACTTCCCTCACATATACAAAAAAAAAAGCTCCTCACATTCTTTATCCTTAGGAAAATCAAACTCCTCCTACCTGTGAGCAATTCTATCGGGGAACTCAGAGGCAAAAACCAAACATTTGGAAAAGGCACCTTAACAAGGCTGCTCAACAAAACCTTGGGTACCACAAAGGATACATGCAATGCAAGAAGCAGAGTTCACCCAGCTGCTCTTTTGTACAGAATGAAATGCTGAAGGTAGTGCAGCAGATTCACACACAATAAGATTTATTAAACAGTAAGGGAGAACTTTGCTCCCATTTAATATATTGAATGACCCAAGTGCAGGCAGCAAAACCCTTTGATGGGAGGAATATTCCAAAGACACTGATTTCAGATGCAAAGCAGCAGCCCCAGTAGCAGAGTTGGCTGTGCTGTGCTTTGTTCTAACAGGTTCCAGCAGCAGCTGAACCAATGCAAACCCAAACCTCAGCCATGGATAATTGAGCACTCGCTGCAGTTAAGGCAGGGCAAGTCTAAAATAAACACACCACAATACACCACTTTAATGTCATCTCTGCAAAATCCTCTCTAATTTCTCCTCTCAAGAAAGCACTGCTGAGGTCACTTGGCTTCTGTCCCTGCCTCAAACTCTGAGCAATTCCTGTCCTTACAAAGTACTGGGAGCCTGCAGCCAGCTCCCAGTCAGTGGAGGAAAGCATGGAGTGAGCACAAAAAGGGGGAAGAGAAGGGAAAGAGAAATAATTACCAAAGAAAGGAGGGGAAAAAGAAAAGAAAAGACACATTTTGCAAATTCCAGTTAAGCAGAGGCTGGAGCAAGCCAAGGCAAGCAGACCTACATGAAACAGCTGTAGAGCCACTGAGCAGAGCATCCCCAGATCATAGCAGTGCCATATGCCACAGCCCTTCCCTCCAAGCCTCTTGCTCTGGGCTACATCTCAGACAACAAATCCTGCCCGGAGAGAAAGGAAGGCACAAACAAATCCAAGAGGAGTTCTTCCTCAAGCCTCAGGTTACAGATTTCAGAGGAACACCATGACAGGCAGATAGGCTGGGGCCAGGAGAGCAGCCACAGCTACGGAAAGCAAAGCTCCCTCCTCGTCAGCTGGGCTCCCACTGGCCCCACGGTGCCAGGAGAGGCTCCTGGGTTGCCAAGGCACAGCATCCCCTAAGGAGATGAGGGGAGGCTGGCAGGCAGCAGGTGAGGGGAGGCTGCTCTGCAGGCATGGCCCCAGTGACCTTCCCAGACAGAAAGGCTCCCCCTTGACCTTTCCCACGAGTTTGGTGAGATCCAGACATTAAAGGCAACATGAGAGAGCAAGGAATCTTCCAAGGAAGCCTCTGGGAACAGGGCAGGGGCAAAGGCAGGTACACACAGCAGATGTACTCCGAGCCTGCACATCCCATCTTGCAAGTCACACCTTTTAAGAGCATCTCTTCTGCTCCAGTGCTCTTCTGACTAGTGGGCTGTGAGCATTTGGGTTTGTTGCAGAGCAGTTGGAGCACTGGTAGTTTTGTTGACTCAGGGTCTGTGGCAGACAAATGTCAGTCTGTTCCAGCAATCATTTGAAGTTACCATATTTAAAACAGCTCAATAAATTGATTAAGTGGCTTAGAATTGGCACTTTATCTTCCATCAACATCAGAACATCCTAAAGCTGTTGGTTAGATGCAACCACATGCATTTACAAACCAAGTAAATGCATTTGTGAGCACCACATCATAGATTTCATCTATTGATAGATCTGCAAAGCAAATCCTTGACTTGTGCCTATATCAGCAGCATCCCAATCAATACAGACAATAATTGTACAGAAATAATACCTCTCTGCTGCTTTAAAGGCTCAGGTGATATGCTGAATCTGTAACAAGGAAAGAAAATTGCTTGCTGCCTTCCTTTTGGCATAGATGCCACTAATTCCTGTCCCAGTGTCCAGCAAAGGGGCTGGATTAACAGGGCCCTTCCTGTATTAGGTAGGAAGCTACTGGGAAAATGAGTATTGCTCAGACTCTGTCAGCAGAGAGGTAATCCCAGGGAAGCAGATTACTGTAAACAGGAAGATTACATATGCAAAAAGTGGGGGAAGGGTTGTTTGCACAAATCTGTTTCTGTTAAACAGCTCCATTAACAACACAAATCCTGTTTTAAATTACAACTAACCTCCCATGATCAACTTTTTATCCTGTTGCTTTTTCTACCTACACCTGTTAACACCAAAGATTGCAAAGGAACTACATGGGAGTTCAAACAATTACCAAAGCACCAAATAATTCCTACATATTCTCCATAATGTCTATCTCATAGGAAAAACAGACAGAGGAGGAGCATGTCAGGAAACATTATAAACTTCTCACCTCTTTTCATGTGTTTTGGAGTACTGGTCTTCAGAGCTGCATCATTTCCTCGTAAATCAGAGCCCAGACAATGCCCTAAACCACTGACCTGGCAGCAGCATGCGACTGCCACTGAAAAAGAGCTCTCCAAGCAGCCCATCTTGCTGGCCCAGCCCCAAGCTGCTCTCTCCTTGCACACCATATTTCAGTAATTTTCCATGACAGGAAAATCTCGGTTGTAACCAGGAACTGCAAACCTCTGCCTTTCAGTGGCTGCCCATGGCACACAGCAGCCTATTAGCAAAGTTCTATTATATTCTACTGGCTAGAAAGCATGTAGAATAAAGGGTTAAAATCCTAATTGCTCTGGTTATGAAGCTCTCCTGCTGATTTTGACCTATTTAAAAGCCAACCTACAAGGCACAAAAGACTTCCAATTACCGAGCTTACCAGGGAGAGCACTGTATTACCTGTAAAACAAGCCTGTGGACATCAATAATCCAAAAGAAAAAAAAAAAAGGAAAAAAAAAAGTTTAAAAATGAACTTTCCTTTACCAAACTGGTGTAAAAGGAAAGAACTAAGCCCAAGCACTCGGCTACAGTCAAGTCTCCAGCTGGCTGTACACCAAGCTGTTCATCTGCACGCTTCAAATCATTCCAGCAATCCCCATGAGCTGGGAGACACTCCCCGAGAGCAGAAAGTCGAATTCAATCCTTAGCCACTCTGCAAAGTCACAGGAGAGAGCCTGGACTGTAATGCAGTGAACTTTCTGCTGTAATCCCAGCTCCCAGCCCTGTGGAAAGGGACCCTACCCTCTCCAGCATCACCTGCAATTCACCTGCGCTCTGCCCATGCTGCAGCACCAGGATTTTCCCTGTCCAAACACTCATTTTGTAGGCACCACACCCCTCTTCATTTTCCAACTGCCAATTATCTGAACATCCTATTACTTGGTCAGCAATTCTACAAGTCTAACCAGTTTTATTATAATTTTTTTTTTTTTAAATCAGAAACTTAGGGTAACTTATTTATCTGCAAGTTACACTCAGGTGCGATTAAACGCTGGCTTTTTCTGAGTATATTGTTCCAGTCTTCCATTGAGATTCTGGTCTTTTCTGGCAAGGTCCTACCCAAAGCCTCATTGTTTGAATCTTGGATTTGCAAAGCCCTTCCCTGCCTGCCCGCTCTCCCTGTGGATCACAGCTTGTCTAACAGACACCTCTCAGGGTTCAGCCAAGCAGGCTGCTGAATTTCACAGCAGGAGAGTTCTCCTCTCTCCTCTGGTCTCTGCTATTAACGTTTCCAATTGGTTTGTTTTGATGGACCAGAAATGCTTAATTGATTCAGTTTCATTTTCCTGCTAATCTCAAGGTGAATGCTACATGGAGGAGTCTGGGCTTTGCAGAGAAGCATCAGCCATCAAGAAATATGTATTTATAAAGGGGTCAAGTGATCTTGCAGGTGGGAGAGAGCAGCCCAGCACTAAGGGGAAAGTTTGTGACAAACACTGGGGTCTTGTTCAGTTTTCAGTGAAAAAACAAACAACTGCTGAAAGAAATACGTTCACCAAATCAGGAGTAAGGGATCCCTCGAGAAACAAACCACTCCTCCCCTTTCCACACACTCCAGTGTGCTGATAGCAACAGATATGCTGAATGAATGCAAGCTGGGAGTGAGTCAAGCCTTAGTAACTCATTGTGTAACACACATTTCTATACTGACAGCTAAATCAGGGTGAAAATCCCCCACCCTTTTTTTTTTTGAAAACTGGCATTAAATTAGAAGGGACCTGAAAAACACGGCAGGTTTTGCTTCTATTATTTACACGACCTGTGCTATTTTCTCTCTGCAAAGAGGCAAGGAGGGAGGAGTGGGAACTCACCGAAAGTAGAAGAAGCTGTGGCTGGAGGAGTGACACCGTTTGACCATGAAGCCCAGAGCCATGGCTACCTGCTTCCCTGTGCCCCGACCGAGCCCATCCCCAGCCCCGCTGCGACTGGCTTATAATGCCATAAAATGACTTTGAGCAAAGCAGGAGGATTCCCACGTGGCCGTAAATCCCAACAGGGCAAAGCCCTCCCAGCTGTCTGCAGAGCTTTGCTGCAGTCACTGAGACTGTGCAGCCAGTCACAATCACCTTGGCTCTCTGTCTGTAAACAAAACTGCTGATCCTCTGGGAGAGACTCTCCGATTCCTGACCGCAAACTGGAAATATTCATTTGGCCTCTCCTTTTAAACAAATTTTTCTTTAGTTTTTTCTCATGCTTTTTTTACATGTTTTATATATTATGGGCACTGAGGAGACACTGAAGATGTAGGAATGCAGGAGGAAACAGGCTGGAAAAGCTGTGCAAGATGCTACAACGACACAGTGCCAGGTCACCTCACGGTGAGAGCTGTTGGCAACCTGGTGAGACGCTGCACTGGCCACACGTTGAAGAGCCTCATCCCCACCTGCTGAGGCTCACAAAGGAGCACAGTCTGAGTCCTGCCACATAAGTGCCTTGTAAAGACAACAAACGTGTATTCAAGTACAAAAAGCCACCGGCAAACAACCTGAGCCTGAGTAACAGGAGGGATGTGAATTATAGACCGAGAGCTTATGGATTTATTTCTACAGGATACCTGGATGCTGATCCATGTTTCTAGAGCAGCACCAGAACTCTCTTCTCTCCCTATCCACTAACCTAGACACACTGAAATAAAGTTAAAAACCAGAAAAGGTAAGTTGGCAATTGCTTTCTACTGAAACAGAAAATCTGATTACAAAAAAACCTGCAACTCCTCTCCATCCCTGCTCCCTACAGCATTCCTGACTCCTTTCTGTTTTAAATCAACTGTGAACAGACAGCATCCATCCTCTGTCACCATCCAGCATGGCATGCAATGTTACAGTATCCCAAACCTTGATGTGCACCAGGATAACTAATCTTCCTTACTCCAGAATTTTAGAGGTATTTGTCTATAAAATCTCCACTTTCTTGACAGGTCCCAAACACCCCAAAAGCATGAAGAGGCAGTAGGACAGCCTCTCTTTCCTTCTAATCCATGCAGGCTTTTCATTTATAAAGCTGTATCATGCTTTCTTTGAAGGCAGGGCTCTTGTGTTTGTCAGAACAAGAAAGGGGAGATGCTATCCATCATGCTGGCCCTGAAAACCTGTGTAACACCATGACATCACCTGGAATCACCTGCCTGAAATGGGAAAGGGCTGACTCACCAGGGCAGGACAGGAAAGCTCTTACTGCTACAGATCCAGAGAATGGGGGGAGAACAGAAGGTGAGAGTGGCAATTCCTTCTCATGAACGAAAGAGCCAGCTCTATGTTCAATAATGCCACCATGGGATTAAACACCTGGATTTTATGCTTTGTGCTTTCAGGTCATCAGAGAAAATTCACATTTCATTTTGAGTCTAGTTGAAAATTTGTGCCCACACTGGTAGGAAGTAGAAGGGGGTCTGCTTTTTAAGAGAAGGCAGCTTTGCTGTGTGTAACATTATGTCTTAAACCAAAGATGTAGGAATTAATGATAGCTATGTTTATTAGCTTTCCCAGAACAACAGTGCTTCCCTGACACTACAAAATCAAGTATCCAGCATGAGCATCGAGCTCAGGAAAGACAATCAGATTATTTATGGTAGATATTTTCGCATTACAAAAATTCAATCAAACAATGGTAAAAAACAATGGTTTCAAACTGGTTTCAAACAATGGTAAAAATAACAGGTACTTGGTTACCTGGTGGTATTATTTAAGATGCTTATGCTCACTGAGTTGCTTTTATAGCCATGTTACAACACCCTGAAAATAGAGATTTATAGGAAAACTTGCATCAAAGCCTGGGTGGACTACAGGAGCAAGGCCATCTAGATGGTTACTCATATCTGGCAATCAGCAGGCTTTTCTGTAATTCCTGATGTTAACAGACCTCCAACATCCACAGCCTGGCTATCTCTGTGATTTTATGGTCTGCCTTTCAGATGGAGAAGGCAGCACCACTGATTGAAGCAGCACAGCATGACAGATACAACTAATGAATTCAGCTCAGCTAAAGGAGAAGGGAAAATGCACTGAACAATGTCAAATCACAGAAGCCTGCCGTGGCCTCGAGTACAGGCCAACTTATTTTTCACTCTATCTACTTCTCCTGCTGGGCTACTGTGGAATGTAACACAGAATATGTTTAATAAAAACAACCAAGAGATGGGAAATAGTTAGGAAACACTGTGTGGAAGAGCCTTTGCTTGCCTAATATACAATCCACTCCCAGCCTGGATCTCCAGCCAAAAGCTAAACAAGCAAAGATTCACCAAATGGAGCACTAAGATGGGCAGAAATCAGTGAGTTTTCCAGTTTTCTGAAAAATAGATCATCTGTTTCTTGTGGTAACACAGCAATAAGCAAAACATCAACATTGCAAGGGTCCTCAGTGTGCCTGAATTGCACTGCACATCTCTGGGCTGTGCCAGCACTGGTGGCACCAACACAGCTCCTCAGCTCACCACAGCACCGGCCTGCAGGCAAGCACTGCATGCAGCAAGGCAAATTCCTCTCCAGCTGATCAATCCCATGGTTTTGTATCATGAAATTGGAAGTTTTATACGAAACAGATGCAGGAAAAGGTACTGGAGTCCATCTGCTTAACCTGAGCTTTATGACAGCAGTGAAGAGCAGCAGTTTTCCATCCTGTATCAGCAGTACACTGCACACTGAACTTGTGATGTGCCAAAGGCAGCCCCACAACCCCCCTCGTGCCAGCTGGACAATAAATCCCCTCCCCTGAGTGCACTCACGTGCCGTGTGTCAGCTCTGTGGGCACATCACACCTTACCTGTCCTCGGAATTGTTGGGAGAGGGCAGACGGAAACTGATATTCCTGTCCAGTTTGGACTGACTCTTGGTCCTCTTGATGGATCCTTTCAGGCGCTTACTGAAGAAGCCCTAAAATGAGAAGTTGCAGAGGTGAAACAGGGAGACTCATGCCAGTAATGAATCACTCAATGCACTGGCACTGAGGGCAAACACAGAGGTTTGATGCCACTCACAGGACGGGATTGACTGGGATTCCTCTGAGCAGGAAGAAAGGCAGGGCTGGATTGTTCCAGGGGGTGAGAGCCTCCCATTGCAATACTTAGCACTATTCACATTACTGGGGTACTTCAATGGGTTCCAACTATTATAGAAGAGACCCAAACCCCACAATGATCATTCAATAAGGAGCAATATTCAATATTGCTACTTGTTCCTACTTCCCCTCTACATGCCATATTTTTATTTCTTGGTGAGCTTAAAAATACAGAGGTCCTATATTACAAGCTTCTATTGAGCCCACAACTGCAGACAGGTTTTCCTTTTTAATTTAGATATAGCATGTTAAATTTTAAAATAATTCATAATTTCAATAATCCAGCTAGCTAGAATAGAAAATTTCAGAGCATTTCACACACCAGTGGCTTCAGATGTCAGTTATAGTATTGAGTAAGTCATATTCATTCTTGTAGTAAGAAGCAAAGCTCAATTCAAAAAATCTGCTTAGGATCTAAAAATAAAACAAATCTTCAAAGAATCTGTCTTCAAACTACAATTGTTCACCCAGCAAGCACAGTCCAAAGCCATGTTAGCTGGAGGGAGCCTCTGGGATCACCTCCTGCTCGATGGGGGTGTGCTGCAAACATTAGGCCAGCCTAATTTTGACTTGGTCTAGCCAAGTACTGAAAACCTCTGGAGATAGAAGGAACAAAGGAAGGGGAATCTGCTTTCTGCATCTGAAGGCAGTGCTGCATTTAAGGCTGCCCTTCAGTGTCAGAGGCTTGCCAGCCAGAGGCTCCTCGGAGGTGAAAGCTGCCACATTCTCCTGATCAAGTGGAAAAGAAAAGGCCTGATATCTAAATACAGCAAAAAAACCCCAAAACCAGCAAAAAACCCGACCAAACAAAAACCCACTCCAAAACCAAACCAAAACATAACACAACAACAACAACCACCAAACAAAAAAACCCACAAAAAACCAAACCCCACAAATGTACACAATGTGTTGGGGGAAAGGAACTGTCAAAAGGGAAGAAGGGTGTTCAGCTGTGGGTGCCACTCACATTTTGCCCATGATAATGCACTTTTCTTGGTCCTGGTATTGAAAAAGTGCCTTTGAAAACACCCTGTAATCAATAGATAATCCTGGGCTTTTCTTGGGGCTGCTGCTGGAATTCAAGTAGAGGATGTACAGCACTTTCAAAGGCACTTCTGTATATTCTGACATCTCAGCATAAAAGGTAACAAACCCAGCCACAGGGATTCAGATCTGGTGGATCCTGGCTTCAGCCCAGCACCTCTCAGTCTGCTCAAACTGCAAACATGAAATAACATGGCTTTTTCCCCTTAAGGGCAAATAAGACAAAGCTGACCCAATGCAGCAGGGGTCCAGAAGTATTTATACTGAATAATTCCAAATCTCACTCAGATAAGGACTGTGAATATTCATTTTTGTGTGCATGCAGTTTTCAATCGGTACTGCTTTAACATGGAACATGCTCTTGGTTTAATTGAACATATTCTACACCTGAATGAAACAAATGTTCTGTCTAGGGTTGAATACAGCTATCCAGAGTTGACTATACAAAAAAAAAACAAAAAACAAAAAAAACCCCCCAAACTCCCCCCAAAAACCCAAAACAAACAAACAAAAACAAACAACAAACAAAAACCTACCAAAACAAACAAACAAGCCCCACAAAAAAACAGGGTAAGAACATATGTAAAGACAAAAATTTATTCAGACAAAGGGTGTGCTTATTGGTCATCCTCAAAAGAGCTGAAAACATTTGCAATATTTGCTCTGTGCTGGCAGTTCATGCAGGGCCAGTGCTTACAGATGGACAACCTGGGAGCAGCATGAAAAATTCACACATGCCAGAACTGAGCAGAGTTTTTTGACTTCCATTGCCAAAGGAAATGCTTTTAAATACCTAATGCAGATATAAAAAAGATGTGGTGATGAAAAATAAACTTCTATCTGCAACAATACCACCCAAGTAAAAGTTTTATTTCCTTTTACTCCTGTAGACAAGAAATCCCTGCCAATGTTTGTAAAGCACCATTAAAAAGACAAAACCACCTTTACTGCTTCTCTTGTTGTCTAGGTATTTCTCCTAAAAACTTCTTTCAACACAAAACAGACTCTTGTCTGGTTCTTATATCTAAATATAATGGAGTGTCTGAGCTTTTAGAATCATCGTGGAGCTTCTTGAAAAACGGTGGGAATTTTACTGCTTAAACAAACACACTCAGACAAAACGATGTAAATTATTACCCAGACTGCCTGAACTGATGGGACTATGCTCTCAGTCAAAAAAAGTACAAAATATTTGGTAGGATAAACTAGCTAGGATGAAGTTTAAAAAGAGACAGAGTTGAGGTTCACACTTAACAAGACAGAGCTTGGTAGAAGTTGCCCTCAGAATCACAGGTTTGGGGGAACAAGGATGGAAAAGAGAAGTGGGGAGAGAGCAATGGTACTCAGCAACCAGGAATAGGTCAGGGCAGGTTTGTCATCTCACCCAAAAGCATCAAACACTGGCCTAAGAAAACCCAATGATAACAAGATCTAAAAATAATTCAATCCCACTGAGAATTCTATTCATCTCATTTGGAAGTTAAGCTACTCGACTGTCCTGCTCTGCCAAGCAGCCATCTCCACAGGAGAAGGGATAATTCAGCAGGCTGTTGGAAACTTCCCCTCATAGCTGCACAGGGAAAGCACAGAAACTCTCACCCCCAAGTATTTCCAGCCCAGGGGTGGTGGCTGTTGAGGGCAGTCTTAGCTTTTAGGAACAGCTCAGTTTGTGCCAAAGATGCCAACAGGCTGCTTGGCCTTAATCTGAGCACAGTCAGACAGGGACTGTCTGACAAAGAGCCCAAGTAAGAGCTACTCAACTCCTGAGCTGCTGCTCCCCATGGACATGATGATTCTTCACTCCAGGGGGAGCAGATCATGCATAATAAATAATGATTGTCCTGGCTGTTTGGAAAAGGAAAGGTTAATTCAGCCATGAATGAATGAAACTGTGTATAACCATAACAAATTCAGCCATCGATAAAACACAATGGAATTAGCAGACATTTCAAAGCACTAAAAGTAGGGTAAAATGGGAAACCAAAAAGGAACTTCTTGCACAGTTTTGTTAGCAACATTAGTTCTTTCTGGGGACAAACACATTGCATTTGAGCCTTGCAATGCATCTCGAACATCTGTAATTCTTGATGAGGAGCACCAATGCATTATTAATAACACCAGGTGGGTAACTTCATTTACAGAGCAATGAGACTCCTCTTCTCTGAGGGGAAAGACTGGATGGGTACAAAGATAACCCTCAAGTGACTGTGGATGACAGCAGAGCTGCCTCCCCACTACCGTGCCTGGTGAGGACATGAAGCATTTTAGTCCTTACGCTGTTCACAAGCAGCTATCAAGGAAAGAAACAGTGTCACAGCCAAGTGAAAACACTGTCCTGTGCCAGTAATGTTGTAAAGCTATGGGAGGCAAAGAAGCAGGGGAAGATTGCCAGGTGGTGAAATGGAAAGATCAAACTAGAAGGATATTCCAGGAATGAGCAGCAAAATGGTGAAGTTCACTATTCCTTGCAGAACAGCAGAAGGCCAATTTAACTAGCAAGGAGGTGAAGTTTGCTTCTGAGCCCAGTAACACTCAGCATTAAAATATTAGCAGTGACTCCCTTTGAAATGGCTCTCAACCACTCACACAGTAGAAAAGCAGAGGAAGACAACCCTAGATACACCTGGGAGGGAATACACAGAACAAGTCAGGGACTTAGAGCAGCCACGTTCCACCACCTACTTGTCAAAAATCCTGGCACCACGTCACTGAAGAGGTGGTTTGTGAGCAGGCACAAAACAATAAAAAGCATGTTTGAATGTCCAAACAGAGGATAAAGCCCAATAAAAGCAGAGTGGTGTTATGTAAACCTGCTGTAGCTTTCACACTAATGCATCACTCTTCTGATTTTCTCATCTCAGCAAGAAAGCTCGAACAACACAGAACTCCAGAAGTATAAACTGATTAAAGGCAGACAAGAGGGGGATTTACAAATGATATGTTTTAAAGACAAACTATTTATTTTAGGAACAAAGGCAAGACGGGATTATAGATGTATAAAACAAATAGAATGGAAATTACCTAAGCCCCTCATGTACCCTGTTACATAAGAAAACCAAAGGGCAATTTAACATGAGGGGTAGCACGTTTCACTGATTGTCAGGGGACCTTTCCTAATGCCATCTATAAATGAGCCCATCCAATTCACCACCACAAGATATTATAGAGACAATTTTTTTTCAGCAAGATTAAAAAAGGATTATGTGTTTATATAAGGAAGAATAACATATGTAGCTGCATTAGTCAGGTTTAAAAATAACAAGAGTGAGCAATAATCATGCTTCAGGACACAAGCTGATCAACAGCAAGGATCAGGAAAGATATTTTTCCCCTGATGGGACAGCACTGCAGATTTGGCTAGATAACAATTCCAACTTTCCAATGAAAGATGGTCTGCAGCCACAGGAGGGATGCAGAATAGCAGGAACAAGTTTAGGAACAGTAATAGGAAACCCAAGGAAATGCAGAGGACAGTGTGACAAGGGTACATTGATAATACACCTGTTAATAAAATGCATCGTAGGATTGCATGCACTCTGCATGATGTGCAGCCAAAAGTTCTGCAGGAATCCAATTTCCAAGTCACTGGGAATTATACTGAAAAATTCATGAAGAAGCAAGAGCTACCTGATAGCAAAGAGGGCTACATCAGCTTTTCAGATCCCAGTTCAGCAAGGTGTTTAGCACGGACACAACTGGGAGCAGCCCTTGTGGGAGCTGCCCACTGCAGGAACAGCAGATGGAAGGAGCATCCTTAAAAGCTCCTCTCCAGAAATTAAGGAATAAAGGTAAAAAGTCTGTCTGGAGAACAATGAAACAACGGTGATAAAAAATTAACATGATAAGAAACAGGTCACCTGAGCCTGTCAGGAAGGGCAGGCAATGATTTCCTGACCCTGGCTCTTTCCCTGGCGTGCAGCCACTAAGCAGCCCAAAACTTCAGAACACCTTTTGATAACGCAGCACACATGCTAATTACAAAAAATTATTAAAAATGAGCTTTGTTAAAGCCTGTAACATAAACCTGAGGAATGGCTGCAGGAATATCTGAAAAGAGTAATTACAACATGTGATAAGGTATCAGGGTGGAAGAAGGGGTCCAATGGGATGGGGTGGGATAGTGGCCTGACTGCTTCTGCTTAACATCCCTGTTAATCATCCAGAAGAAAAGTTAAACAGCACATTAATTACACGGAGCTATATTAAATTAGGAGGTGAAGTGAGGGCCAGGGAGGACAGAGAAATAACACAAAGGGTTAGGAGCAATTAGAAACTGGTAACACACATTCCTGTGAACTTTAGTACCGGAACTTGGAGAATCAATTGAAGGGAATTAAAAACACAAGAGCAAGAGAAGCGATAAAAGGGCCAGAAGGACTCATTTGCAGAGGATGCATTAATTAAACTTTGCATAACTTGACTAAGTCATGATTTGGAGGTGAAGAATAAAATCAGTCGGCGCATATTTAAATACTACTAAGCCAAGGACAGCTGGAATGTGAGCAGTGTTTAAAGCTATGTACATTCACAGCTCCCCTACATTAACTAAGGAATGAAAGGAATTGGATAAAGTCAGGTTTACACCAAACAAGAGAATAATGTTCCTGCTGTTGAGGTCCACCAGACAGTGTCAGAGCCTGGATACCCCCATCATCACAAAGTTTGATGTAATGAACAAATCTGCTGTGGCAGCGAGACACTGTGAAGGTTATAGAGCCTATGAGCAGCACTATCCCAGAATAAAGATAGGGATGAAGGAGTGGTGAGCATCCTGGAGACAGTCAGCCTGATCTCTGACACAGAATTCACAGAACAGCCAGTGTATCTGAGCCCTTATAGCACAGGCAAGTGATAAAAACTAGAGGAGATCCAAACAAACACGTCACAGGAAGTAAAGAGTAGAATGTGGAAGGAAAAATGTAAATTCCTATTGGGGGCACAGATTTGAGCACAGCGTTTTTCATGGGGAGGCTGTGGTGCCTCACATTAATGTGAATCAACAATTCCATCTCTGCATTGGTGCTGATGTAGAATTAAAATATATATTTGTTTGCCATGGGGCCACACGGGCAGCACAGCTCAGACTTGTCCTACCCTGGCAGCACGGCGGGAGCAGAGCAGTGCTCTGGAGAAGCAACAATCTTGCTGACTGCATAAAAGATGAGGCTAGGCAGCCACGAGATCTCATCAAGCTTTGACCTTCACTCGGGCTGGCTGCATTGTCTTCTGTTCCATTTAGCAGTACTCTTAAAGAGCAAAGAGGCAGACAGCACTTCTATAGATCCAATTATACCCTCGGCCAGAAACAAACCAAGGAAGGCAATCTGCAAGTATCCTACATCAGGGTTCCTATAAAAATCAGTTTATTTACTTCCAAGATTGTGCTCTGGCTTTCCTGTCTCACTTGCACGTGTTCCTTTGCCTCTTTCTCATCTTTCTTTCCCCATTAGCTAGCAGACATGGATGAATCATATTATTTGTAATAACAACTCTGAGCCAAAACTGGGAGTGCAGTGAGAGTCTGAAGGGTGAGTTTGGAGATTCCTCTCCATCCTGCCACTGCAGCAGGTCTGAGGCTGTGGACAGTCCCATATTTACCCAATTCCAAGGGCAGAGCAATGAGGGAATGTGTCAGGCTGCAGCACTGCTGCCGGGGCTCCACAGTGCCACGGCAGGGAACGGGATGCACAGAGGCCGAGGCGCTGCCAGGACCTGGTGTGTGTGGGAAGGGAAAGCTGGTTCCTCGCCCACCTATTCGTCATGGTGCCTGCCTGGAGCCAGCTCCCTCTGCCTCCCTATTTGTTCAGTCAAATAATTAAAAATAAGGCTTTTCCTATATATGTATCTATAAGCAGCACACATCTGTCTATATGTGAGCAGACACATTTCTTCACCTCCGTTTTCCTCCCTTTTGTGCCCATCCCTTCTCTCTCAGTATTTCTTCCTGACACACCTGGAGATCATAAAACATCAATGTACACAGCTGAACTTAGATGGACACTAATGTTTCAGGGGCAGACAAGAAAATTTGGGGCAATGGGGAAGAAAAAGAAAGGGCAAGCACCAAGAGCTCTTCTCTCTGTATGTGTAGTGCAGTGTGAACATTTGCAGAATCCCCTTTACTCCCCTTGGTGGGAGATAACCAGAATAAATCATGGAATGGTTTGGCTTGGGAGGGACTTTAGAGATCATCTCATTCCAACCCCCTGCCATGGGCAGGGACACCTTCCACCATCCCAGGGTGCTCCAAGCTCCATGCAGCCTGGCCTTGAATACTGCCAGGGATCCAGGGCAGCCACAGCTCCTCTGGGCACCCTGTGCCAGGGCCTGCCCACCCTCACAAGCATGCAGGACATGCTGGTCCATGCAGTGGTTCATCCTAGGAAAGAGTATAACTACTGAAATTCTGCTTTTCACACACCAGTACATTTAAACCTACATCTTTTCCTCTAGTGCCCATGCAAGAGGTAAAAAGGCAAATTTCTCAAGCTTTACACATCAGACCTTAAAAATAAATCCCTCATTGACCACGGCCATTGAAGAGACTACTTTAAAAATGCATTGTCAAGGAAATGTCTGCTTAAAGGCAATTATGCTGTTATGAATCAAAATTCCAGATGCTAAAGCAATGCCAATTAGCAGTATTAAAAAAACAGATGCCTTGTTCTGAGTGAGTACCACTGCCTGTGCTTGAAAGGAAAAAAACCTGCACAGAACATGCTGGAAGCTACTGTCCTATTGAGAAGACAGCTTTTAAATAGCTGTTCTGAGAGACAAACTTAAAAAGCTGTAAAAGCAACTTATTATGAAAGTCTCAGCATAATTTTCCATCAGGATGGAAGAAGGTTAAGCTGTCCCCTGCCTTAAGCTGCTTTCTGTTAGAAATCCAAGCAGTGACTAGACAAGGTATGACACAGAGTCAGAGCCATGGGAAGAATAACTGAGGCAGCACTATGCTGCAGCTGCCTGTAGCCCTCCAACCTGCACTGCAGGTGACAAAGTCTGGAAAAACAAAAAAGCAAGTTCTCTTAACATTAATCTCCTTTATAGGCAGAATAAACCCCTGTCAAACAGGGACAACCTCACAGACACAAATTTGAAGCCATTACAGGCACCTTTTGCATCCTTCACTTGCAGCTCTTTTCAGATCAGTGATCCAAGACTGGGACTTTCACAAGGTGCCCAAGTCACCTTTCCTCCTTCTGAGAGCTGGGAAATTCTTATTATCAGTCAAAGGCAGGAACATGATTCCTCCCCATCTTCTGAGCCACCTATTAGATGTGTGCCAATCCACCAAGTTAACAGTGTGTTTGGTTTCAGCAGTTTTGGCTTGAGCTCATCTGTATTGTTAAGCCAGCTGACTTCTGATTGCAGCTTGCTCTTCTAAACAGCTCACAAGCTGCCATGTTTTAAAACAGGGGGATCTGAGTCTCCACGTAGGAGTAACAGGGTACAAATGGGTTACTCAGAACAAACCCTCCAAAGCCAGAAGCCTTGTCCCCATGAGGAGGACAGCAGGATGCATTATGCTCCTGGGTGTACAGGTGGCCAGGCAGGCAAAGCAGCAGAATCCAGTCCCACGTGGCACAAATAGCTTCTAGCTTTCTGCTGGTTTGTGCCCAAGAAAAGCAGCCAGGTACTGCTTCCTGAGCCTAATTGCCAGAGTCCTAAAAGTCCAACACACCACCAGGGGAAATGAGAAACATTCTGCAGGGTTCTTGTTTTGAAGGGGAGTGACAGCTAAGAAGTATTAGACAACTATTAGAGAACCATTAAAATATTACTTAAGAGATAGGATCATCATGAAAAGGAATGGTACAAAAATGAGGAAAAAAAGGAGGCATATAAGACAAACAATACAGATAGTCATCAAACACTCCTGATACACAGCTTGCATTTGTTACACAAAGGCTGCTACAATGCACGTATACATCTAAAGGCTTGGGCTATTACTTATAGATGAAGGCAAAGAAAACAGAATTTCTTATAAATGAAGACATGAATAAGACTTTTGAAGGCTCTCAGAGTTCAGAAATCTTCCTGGAACTCTGTGGATCACAGACTCAGTATCAAAATCTCAGAACTTGACATAACAGAATAATCCTGTATCAGCTTCACATACAACTCGACCAAGGCCCTTTTCTCCCAAGTACTATCCAGAAAACAGATCTCTGAAGCTACAGAGGATCATTCATAGAACACAGACTAGCTCAGGTGGGAAAGCACCTCTGGAGATTGTCGAGTCCCTTCCAATCTGCATTATTCCATGACTCTGAAAAGGGCCCAAGTAAGGATACCCAGTGTACTCACTGCTTCCTTGGTCCCTTTCTGCATTCCAATAGACCACTAAGTCACAAGTTGCTTTAAAACACCCTGACCCACCTTAATCCTTGAATAATTTAAATAACTCTCATTAAATCTTTTGACAGTTTTTTCATTTTTTTTAAATGACACAATGCAAGATTTATTCTGAAGTAGGCAGATTACATGCCAAAAGTAAAGGAGGGCATGAAAATAGCAATATTCAAGTTAGATATTTTAAAACATGAACAAATATTATTGAAAATTACTGGGCACCTCATTTTAACTTGAAGCATTTGTCCTCAGTCTAATAATAGAAATGCCTTTGTTCTCCTGGACACACTGACAAAAGACTGACCCAAGCAAAATCCAGGCTGTAGCTTAACAACTCTCATGCAGACTTCCAGCCAACCAAACTCAGGATGAAACTCAGAGAGCTAAAGAGGAATTAACACAGCTGCAGAAATTTCATCAGCTTCCAAATAAACTATAAAACCATTTCAATTTTTCATGTACTTCATTGGCAAGAGGGAAAATCAACATGCTACCACCAACCTAAAGGAACTTGTTTCCTTGTCAGGATTGAATATGGAATGCAATCCCTGGAGGCAACTTCAAAAGTATTTATATAGGTCGCTGCCCACATTAACACTGATGATTCTCTATCTGCAACTTTAGACCAAGGCAATGAAAAGGAGCAAGTCAGGGATCTACCAGGAATCTTACTGATAATATAGGAAACTTGAGAGCAAAACCTCTTGGGCCAACTGGAAATATTAACCAGATATTCCTTTGCCTCGAGGCTCCCCCAGCCTGGTTGTACCTGTGATATTTTCATCTCCTGCTCCCATCCAATGAGACAAAAGCCCCTTTGCAGGGAAGGCACACTTACTGGTACTCTGAAAGGAGAAGTGTTCGGAACATCCATGGAGTTGGTTTTCTCAGAGGTGCTGGTCCCCGAGATGCTCCGTCTGCGAGGAGATCTCTCTGCTGGGACCTCTGAGGAAGAGAAGAAGAAGGTGGTGAATGGGTGCCCGGGGGTGGGGAATAGCCAGGCTTTGTGCTCTGTAGGACAGGAGCCTCAGGAAAGTTCTGAGTGCATTACTAAACTGCTGAATTAACCCACCTATTTACCCATATCTTATTCACTTACTAACCTACAATGGCATTTTCACTGGCAGATTCAAGGTTGTGAATCTGACTTGACTGTGGGAGGTTAAAATAAAAAGTGCTGGTAAAGATCAATACCTGGACATACTGAATATTCTCTTACTATTTGAGAAACATTATTCAGAGAACTTAAATCTATTTTTTTTTAGATTTAATTCTTTTACGTAAGCAGTGCAGTAATTAACAGATAACTACAATCAAGACCCAGGGAAGCTCAGTTTTAGTCCCAGCTGAATGCAATTTGGCAAAGGTCAAAGTTCGGTCGTGTATGATCTCACTACTTGCTCAAAGCATGCAAGCAGCAAAAGACTTACAAGTGCCTGGGTAATACGACATATCTATCTCTGCAGATAAAAAAAAAAAATAGGTCAACTTCTCCTCATTCTGGCAGTATGACCTTACTAAGACACGACTTTGGCATCTCAAATCCATGCAGGCTGATCTGATGAGCACGAATATTCATAAAAGCTGCACTGATGTCTTTGACTAGTACAAATACAGGCATAATAGCACAATAAAGTATACACAGCATTAAAAATCTCTCCACAAACACACATATATGCATTTTTATATAGAGCTAGCGATGCATATGTATGCATACAGATACCTTTATCACAAGTGCTGCCCATCTCCAGCTCAATTGCCAGACTTTAAGGAATTCAGCTTCACAAAACACCTCCCGACACGGGGAGGGGAAAAATCACTTCCTAGCAGAAAGTCCATTGTTATCTTCTGAACCTTAAAGAAAAGGAGCAAGCCGTGGCTCGAGGCAGTGACATTCTGACTCCTGCCGTTCTCCTTTCAAGAGCCAGATGCAGCTTAAACTTCCATTCCTGGCCGCCCGGCCCTGGGGATCCGTGACTTCCACTGGGGGGATCGCGGGTGTCTCGGTCCGCCCTCCCTGCCCGGGGCTGCCGGCGAGCGGAGCAGCAGCAGCAGCAGCACACAGGGAGCGCAGCTCCTCAATCAATCGCTCCGGCTGCACATCCTCATTAGTTACTTTCAGGCTATTAACAGACGCCCAACTGCCGCCTTCCCTCCGCTACCGAAAATTTCCCTGAGCATCCCGATCCACAGCAGCAAAACCCAAGGTTTATGGGGAGAGACAGCCGGCTGGTGCCACGTGAGCGGCGTTTGCCTCCAAACAGCCCAAGGAAAAAAAAGGAGAGAAGCCTTCTTCAGGGATACCATTACTTGTGATGTCTCTGCATACCGGATTTTGATTTCAGTAGGGTTATCGTACGTCTCTCCCATGGATGCTTGGAGACTGACAAAATGGAGCGTAGAGGAGAAGACGCGAAGGGATCCGGACCCTGCAGCGTTAGTGTCTCACTCGGCAGGTAATTCATCTTTTGAAAAAAGCAGCCTGCTGACACTGAGCCCCTCAGTCTGCCTGGGGAAAGGACTGCTAAGAGGGAGAGCAGCCCCGTGAACCGGGCAGAGTGCAGGGCACGGTGCGGGGCGCTCCGCTCCGCCGGGGAACGGGCAGGGCACAGCCGGCTGGGAGGGCGATGCCCGAGCCCTGCCCGCACCCACCGAGCGCACCCCGGCCCGCCAGAGCCAGCGGGGACCGCGGCGGAGAGATGCCCCTGTGAGGAGAGCCCTCCTCCTCTGGCACAGCACCGGCCACGCTCTCCTACAGCATCACCTGGAGATGCTCCAGGGCTGGAGGGTGAGTCCCCATCAGGGCACCTTTAGAGAACAAAGCACTTGGAGCAGGGCCAGCCAGATTTTGAGTCAGTCAATCCCACCACCCCAGGAGCCTTTGCAGTGCTGCCAGTTTTACCTGACGGTGCACTTTAATATCACCAGCTGCCTCCCTGGCCTAGATGAAGGGAAACTTTCTTTTCTGCAGCACCTGTAAGTACTGCTCTGCCCAGAGCTGGGTTAGGTAGGATATAAAGAATTGTCTCTGCCATTCCCGTGGTCACGTAACAAAGGCAAATGGGATTGATCTATTCCATTGGAACAGGGCTGGAGTGAGCACCTTTTATGCTACACTGGCTAGTAACGAGTAACGCAATAGGTTTGGCTTCCGCCGCTTCTCACGCGCAGGAAATCACATCAAAGCTGCTCCCTTAATCTAAAACAGTCTGTTAACTTTGCTGAGTCATAAACAGAAACATGAGCCCAAACTCCCCACTCTTTTCCCCAACACGTTCTGCAGGAGGGGCAGTTTGGAAAAGAGCTTAACTTTAAACTGAATGGAGTTGAAAAGCTACCACAGGGAATGTGCCTGGCTCCCCTTCTCCTCCCCAGCATCCACCCAGCAGCAATCCAACTTTTCTGCAAATAAAATGTTGATATTTCATGGGTAAAATGAGTTTCTTCTTTTCTCACACCATCACAGAGGTGTACCAAATGGGGAAGGGAAAATGAAATATTCATAGGTGCCTGAAGTGAACTAAAAATAAAAACTACCTTTCCCTCTCTTCTTCTTAAAAACAACAGCAAATAGACACACTTAGTCCCTAGGAAAAGGAAGACCCAGATACAGCAAAACTGCCGGGATATGTTAACTGGAAATCAAAAACTGAAGCAACTTGCCATGACGCCTGTAGAATAGTATTTTTGCTGAGTCTTGTGAAAGAAATCTATACTGTCACTACCAGGCAAGAAATTAGACAGTTCCCTCCCCTGCTCCACTGGTAATGCTTGAGGCTACTCTTGCATAATCTTCACCTGCTGCAAAATCAATGCACCTCTCATCAGCTTAGTATTAAATTACAACAGCCTTCTGCATTGCTCACTCTCAGGGACCAAGGCTACAGATAGGTCATATTGTTTATCCATCAAAACAATCTGAAACCCTTTTCAGCCCTTCTGTTCCTGAGAAGAAATAAAATAAATAGGCCAAAGGGAAGAAAAACCTCCTGACAGATCCTCTCCGTTTCAACCTTCAACAAAAAATTGCAGAATCTTACAATGGTTTGGGGCTGAATGGGCCTTAAAGATCATCCAGGCAGGGACACTTTCTGCTATACCATCAAACAAACACATGGTTGTAAACACCCCAATGGGTCACTTTAATCACCTGATATCTTGGTGATACACTGTAATATTGATGTAAATAAGTATTCATCCAAATAAGTATTTGCACACCACATAGCAACAGCCAGCTCCAAATTAGCTGAGCCAGTTCACTTTGCGGTGGTGGCAGATGCCTCTGAGGAGGGAACTGCCCAAGGATACAATGCAGGTAGGTCTCTCCTTCCATCCTGTTGAGCCACTCTCTACCCTCAGCAACACCCAAGCTTGTTCTGGAGGCCAGGAGGAATGTTTGTGTAAGCCAGGTGCCCCGTACTACACGGAGTAGTGGTGAGGGTTGCCCTCCTCTGTGGGGAACCCTCTCTGCCACAGCGGTGCAGCCTCAGTGACCTCTGGCCACCACAGGGCTCTGGGGGTTCCCCTAAATTTCCTATTGCTGAGTGCTGTGGCCACCAAGACTTGCTGTGGTGGAAGTTTGTATTTTCACTGCAAAGAGCTTTTTCTCCAGGTGGGAGAAGCAGACACTAAACAAACCTCCCAGTGCTGTGGGACAGCCACACCAGGTGGGAATTATCTGCAGATATAGAAGAAAGAAGAGGAAGAAGTATCTCAACAGCATTTTTCAGATGGGTGTTACCTAGTGAAATTGGAAGCCCCCTATCAAAATAAATAAAAATGTTAATGTTTTATCTTGCAATAAGCATTCTCTCTCATTTTGCTCACTTGGGGAGAATTCGGACTTGGGCCCAATTCACAGATTTTCATAAAAATTACATTAAATGCCTGTACAAGAAGCCTAAGGTAAAAGCAAACTCAACCCCCCCTAATCTGTTTTAAGTCCTGAAGTCCAAGTTTGTGTTCTGAGTAGAATACATTATGCAAATCCTGCAAGGTATAACTTAAAGGAAAAAAATGGAAATTTGCAGAGATAGCTTTTCCACATTTATCAAGGCAACCAGACAGGGAAAAAAAAATCACAAGAAGGTACATCAGAGTGAATGCAACCAAGTTTCAGGACACTGAAGTGCACAAAAGCTGCCAAGCCTGGAAAGGGAAATACAAAGGGAACTCTGCAAAGCTCAGTGGCTGTAGAACTCCAGCATCAAACAACTGCTAGATACAAACTATGATCAAAAACTCTCCCAGTCCATTAGAAGGGGCTTGAAAAGAAGATACTGTGCTCTACTCGGGATTGAGTCCATCAGATCAGTCTCAGAAGATGATCCAGGTAACTATAAAAGATTTTTAATTTACAGACAGGCAATTCTGTTGGTGTTAGACACTTGCATTGTGCTGGCATATAAAAAGGTGTAATTGAATTAGTGCCCAGTATAAAAGGTGCATAGAAAGCAACCTAAATGACACACTAAGTCACACTTAAAAGATTCTTATGTCATTGATTCCTAAACGACTTTACAGTCTGTAAGACAAGACCTAACATGCAAAGCAGATGAATACTACAGGAGGCTGGAAGAAAGGGCACAGATATCACAGGAGAGAATAATTTGGGGGTTTCAAGTATAAACTCCCACAATTTATTTTCCCTGAAAGTTTGAAGGAAATTGTACATGGCATTGAGTGAGTCCAACATCAGCTGTTGCTGATGCCTTTGCTTTGAAGCAGAAGAACAAATCCTCCAGCTCTGCAAACCAAGTCAGAAATGAAGCAGATGCACATCCCTACTCTGCCTGATGTGTGCGGCTCTACAAAATTTGGGATAGCTGCTCCTTTTTGACCTCCTCATGCAGCAGCCTCTAAAAGCTCCCTTAATGGTTGACTCCCCACACAGCCAAACAAATCACCCCAACAACAGAGCCGACACAAAAGCGGAGACAAGGAGCTGCTGCCCATGACCTGGAGATGCTGATGTCCTCGTTAGTTCCTAATGATCTTGGACTGCCCCTGCTAATTCAAATTACCTTGTGTTTGCTGCAGAGATTGCACACAGACAATTAACGCTGATCAGCTGATGCATGGTAACTGTTCCTGCAGCCTAATTTGTTTAGAGGCTTATGACTTAAACACACATTAGTATGATATCAATATTTATTGTCCTCCTTATTAAACAACAGCCTCGAGCCAACAGCTTTCCAAACCAATCTTTTTACTGTCTGCAAAAGGGCTGTGAATAGAGGCATTCTCTAAAAGGCAATCCTTTGGGATAGCCTCACTGGCTCTTGAAGCACTAAAACTCCACAGCTCCTGCCTGCTCCTCTCCATGGCCCAGAAAGCTGCTCCGAGCCTCCACTGTGGCAGGATTTTGTTCCTGAGCACTAAGAATTATTGTTATGGACACAGGAAGAGACCCAATGTACGAAAGGCAACCGAGAGGTGTCAGTGAACCCTACACGTAGTCCCAGAGTTAAGACACCACCTGGGAATTTTTATTCTCAGTGCATCTGCACATTACTCTTAAGAAGAAAAACTCTGAGCAGTCTCCCCGGATTTATCTTGCTGCCATCACACAGTTCAAAAGCCAGGCAAGCTGACAGAAATGGGAGGAAGTGGACTGCACCCAGCGATCAGCCTGTCAAATGGCACAGAGAAGAAAACCAGAGCAGTAAGTAACATTGTTTACTGCAGTTCAGTTCATTCGCTGCAGGGCACATGCCCATTTACAAGGTAACCTTTGCCCAGTGTGTTTGTAACTATTTCAAACAGGCTGTAACAAAGTTTAATTAAAACTGCAGACCACTTAAAAGCTTTTAAAAACGAACAAGGTCAGGTAACTGTAACACTGAAGAAATTAAGCGCCAAAGTCATAAAGGCTTCCCAGCAAAGTGTTAAAACGAAAAAAAAATACAGTTTGCACCCTACCGTACCAAGGAACGAGAGAAGGCTTTTCTCATCTTCCGTGCTGCTATCCAGCCATTCGGCCACATGCCCAGGAGAAAGAAGACTTATTCTCCAGCCAGAAAACTTTTCCATACAGAACACAATAAGTGAGCGAAGCAGGGTAGGAAGGATGGGGAGGAGCTGATGGTCTTGGGATTCCAGTACTCCAGTTATTGTCTACACTGCCAAACATGAGAGCGTGATCCTGCCTTGTTCTCCCAACCCTACATCTGACACTGCAGGCATGGATGGGAGCAGTAACTGGGATTTGCACTTGTCCCTTTGTGTCAGGTTTCAGTCCAAGCAGGAACAGAAAGAAGGCAAAAAAGGGAAGCAGGGGACACCGAGGTCTCAAAATCCAGCAGAGGCAGCAGGTTATGATAGAATCAACTTAAGTAAAAAGTAGAAATACATCAGTGCTGAAGAAGCTCCAATAAGTCAGCACGATAGCTCATCAGCTAAGCACAATATAGCCCTACCATTCCTCACAGTGTTGGCTTTGTTTGAAGGCTCAGGTATTGTGCTTTATGCTAGAAGAAAAACCAGCAAGCTCAGAGGCAATTTAAATCCCCGCCCCACTACTGACGAGCCTGCATTCCCCTGTTTACAAGCCCCTTCGTGCTCCAGCTATTATCCCAGCATCCCAGCCTTCCTTGGACTCAATTTGTTCATGCAATGGCAAGTTGATCAATGTGTGAATAGGAAGCTCCCACCCCTCCCTCTGCCCTCCTCCTGCATGGCGGCGGCATTGATCGGCAATAATGGAATGTGCTGCTGGCTGCAAGAGCAGCGGGACTCGGGGAACCCGAGGCAGCGGGACAGGGGGAACTGCTCCTCTTCCTCAGCACCGGGCACAGGCACAGCCCTGCTGCATCCCCCCGGTGCCACGGGGCAAAGCAGGGACAGCCAAGGAGGCGGCAGCAACCCCGGCGGCTCAAAGATGCCACCAGCACTGATGGGGGGTTATTTATGGAAAAAAAATAAAAACCAAGGGAAATGGGAACTGATTCTGCCGTGCCTGGAGCTTACTCTGCAGGGAAGACTCGTCGCCGTGACTTTATGAGGGTCACATTTAATTGTGCGGGATTTACAGGGTAAGGTTTATTCTACACAAAAAGAGCATTTTGCAGGTTTACACATGCTCGAGCAGTGACGAATCCCGGTAAGTGAGGGACTCCTGGGCCCCACAAATCAAAATTGCCTTTGTCCTCAGGGGATGGGGCTGATGCTCGGATCAAACTGCACTCTTTAAAGAGACAGCCGCCTTTTGCTCACCAGTTTCTGAACCTGTCTTTATTTTAAATAATTGATACACTTGCCATTCCCTATTACAAACAAAGATATTTGCTGACCACTGACTAAAACCCAAGCTACACCAAAAAGCCATTAGATCAGCAAAGCAAAAAATTAGATACCAACCAACAAATGAAGGGGAAAAAAAAAAAAAAAAAGGGCTATCAAGTCCCAGCAGGGAGGAAAATTCCAATTACTAAGACAAACTGTAGCAAGTATTGTTTGTGCAGGACAGATATTTTCCAAAAAACCCTGCCAAGCAGGGCAGATGCTGTCCAGAATTCCCAGGTAATGAGGGAACACGGGACAGGTGGTTCAGGAGCGTGCTGAGCAGAGCTGTCCTCACTGAACAAGTGCATCTGTATCCTGTATCTGGGATGGAAACCCAGAAACAATCCTTACATCATATAAAATTCTGTGATAGATAGATTTCCCATCGATGCCAGAAGAGCTGATTATTTATTTTTGTTTTTAATGAACTGTTCCAACAAATTTCCCTCTGTGTGTGGGAGGATCACATTTTGTCCAACTTCCACAAGTAGAACCTTTTCTTTAAGACTGTGCAAACGGGTGACATAAATCTACTTGCAATAAGAATGGGATTAAAGAACTTTTAGAGAAAGAATTAGATAGTTATTTTGGTCTATCTGGTTGGTCAATATGAAATGAAAATTTCAACTCTTTTCTTTTAGTTCCTTAATCAAATACTGTACTCACAATCACCTGGCTATCTTTCCATTAAAAACTTGCAATATTAACTATCAGCTCTATAAATAAAAGGTTCTAGAGAAAACAGAGTCATGAGAATTGATTTCCCATGAACCCCTCCCAATTTTGCATCCTTTCTAGGAGTACAGATCCTGTTTTCCTCCCTGGCTGCCTCATCTTGTGTAATAATTTAGCTTTATTAATCCCTTCCAATATCTTAAAATGTTCATGATAGCAGGGGAAGTATATTACATATCAAATATGAAACTGGCTTATTGGAGTATTTTAAAATATGGGGAAAAAAAAAACTGAGTAAAAAATGGAGCTAGAACTGGCAAAGACTTCAGTCAGGAGGATGCAACCAGGAACTGAAAGGACAGTGAAGAGTTTGACAAGATTCCTCCTGTGAATTAACATTCCTGGGGAAACCCACAGAGGGGGAAAAACCTGCATAAATATATCCCTATTATTTGTTTTCATTTTGTGTGGTTTAACAGGTCTCACTGACATGCAGGTCACCTGCCTGCAAGGGACTGTCAAGAGGTGGAGATCATCAGAACAAAAGCAAGAATTAAAAGGTCCTTATAAAAAAGTAAGTCATGAACACAGTCCCCCTTGAAATCCTGGAAATTCAGTGATAGAAAAGATGCAGAAGAGCCACTGACATAAAAAAACACCAAATTCATCAACACCACCCAGTGACTTCATCCATTCACTGAATTACTTCTGAACACAGACTTGTCTTCCAGGAAAAGGGACATCCAATTGTCACCAAGCACAGCAAAGACACAAAGAGTCTGTCTGATCCCCTGTAAGCTGTTCCAATGGTTAACTCCACTCCTGCTTAGCAAATTGCTCCTCAGTTCCAAGACTAAATTTATCAAGCCTCATCTCCCAGCCATTGGGCTCTGGCTGACGTTTGCATGCTTTGCTATTCCACTACCAAACACTGGTATCAGAAATGTCCTCTCTCCTTACATCCTTGAATTCTTAGTTTCAAACAATCCCTTCAAATACATCTTCAGACTCCTCTGGAGCATTGATTTTGATTTTCAAACCTTTGCTGTGCAAGAAAGCCAGAGACACAGCTCCACAGCTGCAGGAGGGATGTAGTGCTGGTCACAGCAGAAGTTATACTGTGAATAGCTTCTTCAATTTGCCTTAAAGGAGGTCTTGTGCCCTAAAGCTTTCCAAAAAACCATAAAAAAAGTCTTGTCCAAATTTTCCAGGACAGCCAGACTGTAAGATAAAATGTAAATCAGCATGAGAAGACTATTCAAAACACAACTAACTTATTTTCATGCTGTGGGACCTACCTACACTGGGAGCTTGTTGAACCAATGCAAATCCAGATACAAATGTCTCTATCAACCAGAGCAGAAGTATGGAAAATATGAAAATACAGAGAGGTGGGAAGGGTCAGCAAAGTAGTAATAAAAAACCAGTCATAAAGCAGGGACAAGAAGCAGCTCATATCTGTCTGGAGAGACTGCTTTCCAAAATTAGCACCAGCAGTTGCACGGAGTAGCAGGTGAGAACATCAGAAAACACGTTCAAAGTTTTGGGTTTATCTCTCTCACCCCTGAGTTCTAAAAGCACATGAGTACTCAAGCCTGGAAATTAAACCAAGCCCTTCAAAACCCAATCATTTCAAACTTGTACACATCCCTCCTTGGTAATCCTGCATTACAGCCACTGACTTAACTCTGCAGTTGTCACAAATGTCACTCCTGAAGTTATGAGTCTGAAACCCAGGAAGCTAAGCAGCTTTGCCATCCTGTGAATTTAAAAATGAGCTTTCTTGATCAGTGAAACTACCCAGAAGCATGAGTCTCAAAGTTTTCTACAGGACTTTCTAGTAAATGAGAATTCACAATATATGCAAATAATAGAGCAAAGACGCCTTGTGATGCAGATGCTCTGTAAGCAAATAGTCACAGTGGTGTTATAAATTATAATGGATTAATGTTCTCTGCATGAGGCATTTTCCAGAGGAGGAAAAATGGGTCTTACATGCTCTAGGGACAGGTGCTGACAGACTGATTGATGGATATTGCTTCAGGCAGTGGATGATGTCCTCACAGCAATATACTTTAGATATTGTACACCCAAGTCATTCTTAATAAAATGCTGTACAGATAATTTAGGAGTGAATAAGAAACAATGAACGTTTGTTTCTCCAACTCCTGGATCAATGTCATGTGTCAGGCAAAACTACTCAGCTCCATACCTGCCCATTAGGAAATACCAGGAATTGAGGCACTTTGTCCCAGAAAAAGGCAAAGCAGTACGAACTTCCCAATCTTATTTTCAATGCCACAGCATGGAACAAGCAGCTAGCTTGAAAATAAGTTTCCCAGGCACCCAAAAATGTCAATTCTATATGCACAGGGCTCCATTTCCTTCATGAAATCATTTTAAATGCCTGACTGTAATGAAAGTAATTTTGTTTTGAGGAGCAGCATTACAGTATAACAGCCTCCTAACCAAGCTGTGATCTAGTTCAAGGGGATCCCAGTGGACAAGGCTGAGTAACTCAGCCTGTATTAGGAAATCATGATGGAAGTATTCACAGCTATTTTGGAACATGGGTAACTTTTTTGGCTTAAGCTACCTAAGCCAAAGCAGCGTGACCAGCAGGATCATTCTGTTGCAGTGTAAATCAATAGCAGATTTATGTCAGACATGAGAAGATGTGGATAGCCCCACTGGAGCATGGCAAAGCACATAAAAAGCCCTTTTTAATCAGAAAAAAAAAATAAATAAATGGATGGACACTCAAGTGTCTCTTCAAGCCAGATCATTTATTGTGGAAAGCGAAACCATGCTGATGAAGTGCCAGCCCACACATACACATTATCAGCCAGTGTTTTATCCTTTCAGATTGCTTAATGAAGTGATTTTAGCACAGTCACTGATCCCTACACTCACTCTCAACAGCTCTTACCCAGCTGCAGATGACAACCTGTGCACACTGATGTAATATTGTCACTTAGCTGGGTAATTGCTCTCCTCACTTCCAGGGTGAGCACCACCAGCCTTCCCAGCCCAGCTGGGATCAGAGACCTTAACCAGTGGTTACTAAAGGGGGTGGGGGGCAGAAAAAAAGAATTTCCTAAATAGCAATTTCTGGAGCAGAGAGGAATCCAGGAGCAGTGAAAGCTGTGACTGCTGACAGCCTGGAAAGATAGAGACAGAAAGGCTCAAAATGAAGGTAAGAAAAACAACAAACCTTGAAGTTCTCTAGTAAATAATAATACAGGTAATTCAGCTGGGCATAACTGTTGGATTTTCAGAACTTCACTGATGAACAACCATGGGGTGTTTTTTCCCACTTCCACACCAATTTAATTACATTTTTGTACTCAATCCAACTTCCTTGTTATCCTCAAAATAGCCAAGGGATTCAGCTAAGTAACACTGCTAGCAGGATGGCAAGTTTGTAAGTACCTATTAATGACCACTCCAAAAATATTAAGCTAATTTAATTCCAAATTAGGGCCAAGATGTTATTTACAGAGCCATCCACTCTAGAGTGCCTTTCCAGACTGTGAACCATATGCCTCATGTCAACAGACATCTCATATTAAAGTATGAATACACCCAGCTATATATTTAACGAGCAGAATGTAAAGGGTATTTAATTTCCAATGCTGGCATTCACAAGATGACATTTTTCCCAAGAATTTTCCTTGTTCACCTTGCAGGCCACATAGTTTGCACAATTCATGTCTTCACAAGTGCTGTATTTTGTGAAAATAATTGATTAAGGCAGTTTTGTTGGCATGCTTCCACCATTCATGCTGGTCTCTACTATTACTTCCTGACCTACTGTTTTTGCTTGGGCACACAGGCTCAACCAGAGCTGGGAAACACCCAGGAATGATTTTTCTTATTTAGACTTGTTTGGATGACATCTCCAACAAGCAAACAAATGAAAGAACAAGTTAGTGAGGGCTGGGGTTTGAGTGGTGGTTGGTTTGGGGTCTTTTCATTCTATGATTCCACATTATCACATAGAGAACTAGAGTTTTGAGAAAAACAGTCCACATGACATAGAACTAAATATGAGAGAGAAATAAGTATCTTGTCATTCAGTCTGCAACATCCTGGTTCCATCAGAATGCCTGATACCCCCATGGATGGCTTCCAAGTGCTGTGGGATGGCATTCACCGGGATCAATGTGATGATCTAGTGACCATGACACTTGAGCTTGTGGCCAGATCACACAGGAACTGCCCCATCAACTGAAGCACTATTTACCCTCTTCCTACCAGGCTCTGCTCCAGGTAACAGCCTTACTTGGCACTCCCACACAATGAGCTCCACTCGTTGCTTTCAGCACAACCTAAATACCAGCGATTCCTGCAGAGCAGGGTGGAGGGTGCCAGCAGGGAGCTTTACTCCACCCTGAGGTCACTGCTCGCTCCCTTTATGTATCAAGAAACCGCAGCTTTGCCAACACCATCAGGTGGGAGCTGAACTCTCTGTGACTGGCATAGACAAAAAAAATAAAAGTTACCTGCACTTCTCACACCACATAACGAGACACAAAACCACCAGCAAAAAGCTCTTGGGGTGCAGTAGGCTGAAAGCACACAGCCTGCACTTACCAGGTAGGCAGCAGGAAAGCAGGAGCATTCCAGAGAACAAGTGGCTGTGACCAAAATGATTCCCTGCCCATGAATCATGTGGTCTCCCTCCCTCTTCCCACTCAGCTCTACCTGTGTTTATAGGAACACTACGTGAATCTCTGCATAAGCACCAAAACACAGCACCTGCCAAAGCCCAGGGCCCTGCCAAACACCAGTGCAAGGAAGGCAGCATATGGAGAGTTCTTTAATCTGTTCCCAAATCAAGGAGCAGATTTGGTGGCAAAGCAAGGAAGCATGGCAAGGGAAGAGACTGCAGAGTTTAAGGAATTTTTACAAGCGCATACCAAGTCCTCCATCTTGTGGACATGGGCTTAATTTCTGACTGATGCAATATCTTAGAGCTTCCTCTTGGACACTCTGGTGAGAGTTTCCCTGGAGAAAATACAGCTGACATTTTGGGGTGACCTTGGGACATAACAGACCAGGGCTTTAAGAGCATCAGTGCTGTGAAAGCTGGCATTAGAATTATACTTTATTTTGTACAGTTGGTATTTTTTTGAAACATTACCCCTGGAACCAAACAGATATGGAGACAATTACAATATCTATTCTAGAAAAAGGACCTGTCTGTCACAGTTTCAGTGAGACTGAACTTGCAAATCTGACTGAAGCCTACTCCAAAATGAATCAAAACAATTAGGAAAATGGATAAATAAATAGAAAAAAAAAAACTTCCAACCTCCTCTTTTTAAGCTAGACATTGATTGTTCAATGCTTGTGGTTGGTACCACATTTTTGAAGGTTGCCCAGAGACTCAACCCTAAGGAAACACGTTGGCAGAGCTGTTTCACTTCTCTGGCAGGTGTTCACATCACAACATTGCCCCCCTAAAGTCCCTGCTGAACACCCTGCAGGCACAGGAGAAGAAAAATGCAATATCATGTGTTACCACAGCATACCCACAGCCCAAGGATCAGCACCGTTCTGCCAGGCAAGAATGGATCAGGAAAAAATACTTGACTGAAACAGTGGCCAAGCACTGGACCAGGCTGCACAGGGAAGTGGAGGAGACACCTGGAAGTGTTAAAAAAGTGCATGTGGCTTTTAGGGACATTGTTTAGGGATGGCCTCGGAGGTGCCAGGTTAACGATTGGAGCTGATGATCTTGGAGATAATTTCCAACCTTAATAATTCTATGGTTCCACACAGACTCACCACAGCCATTCATAGCTGCCACCACCTGCTCAGAGAAGCAGCCATCAATTACTCTGTAACCCAATTTTTGCAGTCGTGTGTACCCCGACAATTTCACCATCATTTCCCATTAAATCCATAACATATATACTCCTAGCCTGTGGACAATTTCACAAGTGGAGGTGATAGTCCTGAAACCACGAGCTCTGCCTGTAGTTGGATCATTTGCTTGCTGACTTCCTGTGCAGATTTCCCTCTCCCTTACCAGAAGCAGTCACCCAGAGCTGAGGAAAATTAAATGGAAAGGGATCATTAGGTCTCCCTTCTGCCATTGGCCCAGTTTCAAATCCCACCATTATTAGCCCTCCTAAAAAACATTTGTGCTGTCTGATGCCAATTAGCCAAGAAATCTAGATAAAAGGAAGCGTTCCCTTTGTGGAGAATTAAAGCTTAGACAAGGTACATACCTCTACAGGCTGGAAAATGAATCTGTCTCTTGATGCCAACGAGCCATTCACAAATGCCATCCACACCCTGCAATTTGCTGCATCCCCAAATTCTCTGACTTCCAATATTACACGTTACACTGACTCCCAGATATCAGAAAATGGCAAGGTTAAGGCTCAGTGTAGCAGAATGTCCCTTCCTCCTGCTTATGCACAAATGAAGTTGATTTGTTCCCAGGAGCTTTAAAGAGCCATGACAGATTTTTCTGACACAAGTCACCTCAAGTATTCATTGCAAGTACACTTTTTTCCCCATCCCAGGAGATTTTAAAGAGAAAAAGAGCGAGGGCACCCATAGAGTATCAGATAAAGCTGGGTACAACATGAAGAATGTACAGGAATGTAAGTTGCTGCTCACATCTGCCTTCCACAACTCCCTGGTATTGTACTCTTAATTCTCTACCCTATTAACATGTTAATTGTACGAAAGAGCCCCAAAAAGAGACAAGAAATTCTAAAGGTTACTTCATGGCAACTACCCCAAAATCACCTAAATGAAATTTGGAAGGGATAGCATTGTGGTGCTTTGAACTTTTCTGAGCAGTTTGCCAAAAGTTTGCTTCTTTTTCAAAGAAATACGTGTTTATCCAAAAAAAGCTAAGGCAGAAGGTTTTCATTTTCTGATCATGTAATTCAAAAGCAGCTGCAGAACAAGCCCATTGGCTCAGGCTAACAAAAACAGTCTCTCCAAGTTAGTAAATTAGTATTCACCCTGTCTACAGAAGAGGAGGAAAATGACTAAGGAGGATGTTGTAATCAGCACCTATTAAAGGAGGTTTCCAAGGTAGAAAACATTTGACTCAGGAGATTACCTGGTTCCTTAGACAATATTTATTGGTTTTGTACCTACTAGAAAATGTTCAACCATATCAAAACTTAAATGCTTTCTAGCTTGCTATCACTTAATACGTTTTAGGACAAAAGCTGTGGAAAAAGCAAGAGGCATTGCTAAGGCAGTGTCCTTTATATTGAAAGGAAACCGAATCCTGGTTTTTTTGTCCAACCTGTAGGATTCCCTGAACTGCTTTGATTTACCATTACTTTCTGGGGGACAAGAAGCAAGGCTGGCAACATCCTCCTTGTGCTGGAAACATAATGCCAGCCACAAGTAAACACTGACAAATATTCCCACAGTGTGCACTTGAATGATCATGTCTGGCCTTATCTAGAAATCCAATGTCATTTAAAAATGTACTGACTTAGGTAAGGGCTCTCAGTGAGAGGGAGAAAAATAAACCTCATGATTTAAATGGCAATAAAATAGATTTTTAGCTCTGAAAGCTGTTTACAAAAACCTGCTCTTCCTCTTTGCATCTACATGCAAAGTTCTAACATTAACATTTAATTTCTAACACTGTTCTAACACTAACATTTAATTTCTGTACCAGTGAGCAGAAAAGTACCAATGTAAACACCTCTTTATGCATCACTTTGCATAAAGCTGAAATAATGAACAAAACAGTTGATATACACATGCAACACGGATAAAACCCCCGCAAGTTTCCAGTTGCTTTGAGTCCAGTAATTGAAAATCTCCAGCAGAACCCCTCCGTGCCTCCCAGCCAGCCCCGCCTCGCTGGAATCCCCGCAGCAATCCGTCCTCTCTTGCGCGGCCGTGCCAGAGGGATGTGTCTCACCTGTGCACTGCATCCTGTGGGGATCCTAGCAGCTCCACCATGGTCCTGCCAGGATGCCGAGCAGGAAGGCGGCGGAGCCTCCGCGCTCTGCTCTGCTCTGCCTGCCCCGGCCGGGCAGGAATGCAGAAAAGCCGGAGCCGGAGCCGGCCAGCGCCAGCCTCCCTATTCAGCTGCTGGGCTCGGGCTGAGCGAGAGCCGCCCTCCGAGAGCCGCCTGCCCCCCCAGCGCCAGGGATGCTCCCCAAAATCGGCGGCGCGATCCCCCCGCTGTGGGCACACGCTCCATTCTTGCCGTCCCGAGGGAGTGCGGGGGAGCCGAGCGGCAGCGCAAGCACTCGGGGTGGGGTGGGGTGGAAGGGGTGTGGGCAGGAGGAGACGCTCCTGGAAAAGCCGGCTGATGCTGAGAAAACCCAGCGGTCTCGAGCAGCTGACTCCGAGGCTAAAATCAGCTACAGGGAAACTTCAGAGGGTGATAGCGCTGCAAACACTGAGAGAGCAAGAAGGCACTTTACACGAAAACAGCTCATGAGCTGGACCAGGAACTACGTCTGAATGTGTTTGAAAAACTGCATTTCCTTTGAAGATGTTTGCCCACTTCAAATGTTTCTACAGCTTAGGAAATACACAGCACCAAAAAAAGCCCCAAGAGTCACTTAAGCAAACAATAAACTTCCCCCCCTCCTCTTTGTTTTCTGCACTGCCTTTTATTTTTGTCTTTAAATTCAAAGATCTGTGGCTTTGGGGGCGAAATGGTGAAGTATGATACCAATTGCCTTTCCCTGAGCTCTGTTCTTTTTTTTTTTTTTTAATTTTAGAAGTGCCGAGAGCTGACCTTCCAGGCATAGCATTTTTATTTATTTATAGCTCTTTAAGGCACAGAAGCCAAACCCCCCAGAGTTTGGTTGGCACCATACCGTCCCTTTCCACGCTGTGACACCCCTGACAGAAGAGGGTGTCATGTTTAAAAACCCAGGTCTGCCCTCCAGCAGGTCCCACCTGCCAGCCAGGGGTACCAGAACACACAAACACACACACAAGAAGAATGTGAAGTTGTTCAGCCTGTTGCTAAACAGGCTAAAATTGCTCACCAAGACCAGAGGGGCTGCATGCTCCCTCCTATCTTTTGCTGCTGTCAAGAGCGAGTGCTCAGTTTATTCTTAATTTTCTCCAAATTTCTCCTAATTTTCTCTGATTTTGCCATTTGATTGCAATACCATATTCTCCTCTGAGTCAGTCCTTTTTTCCCACTACCCTTTTTCTTGCAGGGTTACTTAAAACAACCTTCTACACATTGTCTCAGGTAATATTTCCCACATCCTCAGTGTTTCCCCTGGAAGAAATAGTAGCTTTGGTCACCCTGCCTGCTGCCAAGGCTCAGGTGGAAAATTTGTGGGAAAAGCAAGCCTAGCCCTTGGGAACAAAACTTACTCAATGTGTGCTTAAACAATACTGACTGCAAAATAAATGATAAAAAATTGTTACTGCTCCCTTGCCCTCTAAAGCCAATCATTTAACTACACCCATGGATCCTGCACCAAGAGTAGCACTGGAACAGAAGAAAAGCTCCAGAAAAAGGCATTGTTCCCCAAAAATCTGTCCCTAGCAGCAAAGTAACAAAATAAACAGTCCCTCCAAAGGACAAGTTGGTTGGATGTGCTGTTTGGAAATGCCTAATTGCTGGAAGCAGTAGGGAAAACCTGGGATGACGGTGGAGCCAGAATCTGCAGGAGAGCAGCAGAGCTGCTGAGCACCCACGGTCTCCTCTGTGTGCCCGCCCCTGCAGGGCGGAGAGCCGGGAATGCTCCGGTGATCACAGAGCGCTCTCCATCCCACAGCTCGGCACCAGCGGCAGCTCCACAGCCGAGCATCCCTGCGGAGGGCGGAGAGACACCCCACAGTCCACATGGACCACAGGGCACGAGAGAAAAGATGGAAAAAGGGAGGACTGGGACATGGAAGTTAGCCTGTACATCTCTTCACAGGGTGCTTTTCCAGGCAAATCCTGCCTTTTGGGTTTCTTTCTTTCTTATCATCATTAATTTATTCATGATTTGTCTGGATTTGTTTCCATGTTATTCTTTTTCCATCATTTAGGAATCCTCTGGTTTAAAATCAGATTCTAACAGAAGGGTTAAAACTTTAGATTCAGCTCTGAAATATGGCCATAATCTGCCTGTTTCTCCCAAAGAAATTTTTAGTGATGCAGGAAGGTTCAGTCCTGGTAGCTATTTCTGTGAAGCCTACAACTTCCTGTATGGGCCTCAAAAAAAGATTTCTGAAATGATGAAGCATCTGTGTGACTCAACCAAAGACATCTGCTGAAGATTTAGGTAAAAAGAGTGAATGGGGCAATTAATAAATAAATAAATTTCGGGTGGGAAAGGCAGATTATACAAGTACTTGAAATTATTCTAGAGATCTACCCAGATTCAGAAATTTGAAATGCAATTTGTGAAGTTTAGGAATAAGAGTTGTTTCCAAAAGACTGGGACATTGAATAAAAGTTATTAGAAAACCCTGATAATATTACATGACTTTGGTTCAAATAACAGGACTTTTGTGCTATTGCTTTAGCTTTTCCATGCCACAGAGCAGTGGGAAAAGGCCATTGGTGAGGAGGAACAAGTGAGATGACTGGAGTTTTCAATGGTCAGATTCTCAGCTAAACTGCATCCAGCTCACTAAAAGGCCAAGGAAATATTTGCAGTTTCAACTGAGACAAAAAAATAAAGCAGAAAAACCCTTCAGTTCTTCACTGGGTGATCCAGCAGCTTTAAACATGCATCAAGAATTATTAGTCTGTAGCCAAAAGCACTTTACTGGCCACCAATTGTATCTCAATGGGCAGTAATCCCTGCTAGAATGTACAGCCCTCTCCAGCTCCAAGGCTGCGTTTGGGAATCCAGGATTAGCCTGCAGCACAGAGGGGCCTGGTAGAAGAGATCCTGACAAACTCCAGTGGAGTTCAACAGCCCAGTTTCCCTCTGTGGCTTCACTATTTTTCCTTAAAGTAAATCATCTCTCTCTGCTGAGCTGCTGAAACGTTTTTGTCCATTTGGCAGATAAAAATCACAGTTCTAATTCCTTCCTCCCCCTGTGCCATGAAAGAGGGATCACTGACAAAGGGTGGCAGGTTAATCAATTCCCCAGTGGCTCCACTCCTACTGTAAGAGCACTGGCTCCATCAAAGCCAGCACAGAGAGCAGCTCTGTGCTACACCCAAGCTCCTCGAGCTCCAGGCTGCTACTGGGGGTAATTTGGAACATCTCCCAGGTCAGATCCAAAGCCAGCCCATCACCACAACAAGGATGTGAGCATGACTTCGCTGTGTGAAGCCAAATCAATTCCCCTGGCAAGCAGCACCAAGGAGGGTGGGAGAGCAGGGAGACAGGAATGTGCACATCCCTGCACAGCACAGACAGCTTGGTACATTGAATTTCATACAGATTTCAAACTAGATGCACCTAATCCAATCTCATAAGTATCTGCATTTTTGAGTATCAATTGATACTAAAGCAATAAACTGATCAACAGCTAATTCTGTAAACTAATAATAAACTCTGAATCAGATCAGTACCTTTAAGATGAGCTCAACAGTTCGAATTAACTCTAGGCAAGACAAGGAAATTCAGGCAGTAGGAAGGGAGGCTAATTTTCCATTAAGTGTAAAGCCAGTTGTTACTGATGGGAAAAAGGTGAGTATACATGGTTGGGTGAAGTGCAATTACTTTTTGCCACAAGATAAACAAGTGGAAAAGAGAAGCTACAGAACTGAACAATTCACAGTGAGTTCATGTATGATTTAAGGTAGATTTCTCTAAAGAATTTCATAAATTATTTTTCTACTGCTGTTCTTGAGAAAACAAAGGAAAACCATAGGGTCCTTCATAATGAACCAAGGTTTGGTTAGAACATGGGCAACAACAAATTTGCCTCAGATGGCCCAAGGGCCACCAGTTCTTAGAAATTACTACACTGTACAACATGCTCTCCTTACAAAGTGTTCTTTACGCTCTCAACATAACATTTTTAAATCACTAAAGTGATTTTTTTGTGTGTGCTCTGGAAGCAGTGGGCAGCGATGCAATATACATTTCCAAGGGGAACAAAATAAAGCCCTAATGGATTATGTGTCAATATTAGAAAGCTGAGATTATGTGTTCTTACCCCTTATCTCTGCCCTAAAAAGGTTTAAGATCTAAACAGATAAAATTTGCTTCATGATGAAACTCGGCTTTCAGCACAGATGATCTGTGTGCACGGGAATAAAGTTTCAGCAGCATTCAGGACAAACCAAAATCCTTTGGCTTTGCTTGCATCATAGAAGAAAAAAGATAGCAGCTTGGCAATTTTCTGTATCCAAATAACTCCAATTGCCCAGGGGAATGTCACTGAGACCCAGGCATCCTGTGTGTTCCATCCAGCCTCCCTGGAGTCAGCTTTAATTTCAATCAGAGTTGTCTAAACTTTTCATCCTTCCAAGGCAGGCAAATTGCATTGTACGTTGTCCAAATTTCAGATTACTTCAGGGCTTTTCCCAAATTTCCCAACCTCTTTTGTGGACGCAAAACATAGCAGGGCACTTTTCACACAGTAGATGTTTCCCTGGGCAGCCTGTAAAGATGCCCAGGAGCAGCTGGATTTCACAGGAGGTTTTTTAAAAGGCAACTCATGGTCTGTATGCATTTGCATTTTGGGATAGAACATGATGGGTAAATAATGTCATGTAAAGACCTAAAAGTTTTAGAATTTCAATCAATCTTGGCATAGTTGCACTCCCTCCTACTCAGCCCCAAGTCACAGCACCAAGAGATCGTGACCCAAGGCACCAGAGAGCGAAGCAGGCAAAGGCTGTGGTTGTCAGCAAACCCTTGTTTGTGTAATTACATGAGTCAAATGGAACATGAGTTCAGATCCCAGCTAGCTAAAGGCTCCCACGCATGGGTTCTGGCAACTCTGGCAGGTTTGGGCTGGAGGGAAGCAGAGAATGGAGCCATGGGGCTCCAAATGCATGGGACCACTGTGGAAACACCTCGTGGTGCCACATCCCACAGGGTGCAGAACTGCACTGCCTGTCCCAACCTCAGTCCAGCATGACCCTGCAGCTGCTGGAGGCACTGCAACTGAGGTTTGTGGTGCAAAGCACGGGTCAAAAAGAAAAAGAAATTCCCCAGCCACTCACTGAGGTTTGCTAAATGACATGATAAAGGGAACTGGCAGCAGGGCACCTGATTCTCCTGGGTCTGCAGAGAGGAGGATGGGAGCCTCTCATGGGTACACACAAACACGCTCATGCAAGCCCAGGTCGGGCAAACCCAGAGAGCTGCAAACATGTCAAGTCAGCACATCTGAATCCATCTTCCTGCCAGAGACACTGCCAAACACAGCCCTCAATCTGAGGGCTAAACCCAAGCCCTGTTTTGTATCTCTGCCATGCATAACAGTTGTCAGTAGATGGGTATTTTGCACATGGCAGCAGGGTGGAAAAGCAGAACAGTGCTACTGGGAAAATTACTTCATCAAGACACACCATAAATCCCTAGACATGAGATACAGGGAGCTGTGAGGTGCATTTTTTCATCCCTACTTTCTAACAGATATTCTTTGTAGGCCAAGCTGAGTGTTTGAGGGTGAAGGACAGCCCTCTTGTTGGCACAGTTTTCTTAGAAGTTAAAGGACTTCCATTATATCAAATTCCTGCATATCTCCTAAATAAATCTTTGCTGAACATAAAAATCTTCACTGAGTGCAAAAACTGGTGCATTGCAGATTCTTCCATTGAGCAGGTCACAAACAATGCTTTTTCTTCCAAAACAAACTGTCTTCTTCTCCCCACCTCCAAAACAAGTGACCCTTTCCAGGTATTTATCCCTGCTCTTACTGTACAAGAATCTTAATTATGTGGTGAGCACAGAGTAAATCTACTTTTTCTTTCATCACAAATACTCATTCCAGCTGGAATATACAGAAAGCAAAGCTCAGCTTTGATAGTTTTAGTTGTCAACAACTTTGCCTTAGAAACAGCAGTTATTAAAATCACCCCAGGAATCTTTTTAGCTCTTGTCTGTTCTCTCCTGCCAGGTTTTTACCTGAAGGAAGAGCATGGGCTGGGTATTGGAGCAATCCTCCCCAGGCAGGAGGGCTCAGCAGAGACTTGCAGGAGCTGTTCTAAGAGGCACACACTATGCAGCAATGAAACCAGGGGCTGTTTAACTCATCCTCCCTTGCTCACTCCAATTCCAAAGCCTCTGGATTTTTAGAACAGTACAGAGGCAGGATTTCTGCCCAGCTAACTGCTCACCTGGTAGCAATGCTATTTGGGCCTGGCATCAAAACAGGTCAGTGCTTCATTCTCAATGCTAGTGACTCAGGGTGAGGACAAAACTAAAATTTGCAAGGAGCATCTTCACGTCTGACCTCCTTTCAGCAACCTTTTTTCAAGAGAGGCACATTCAGACTGAGAAAAAGCAGGGTTAGCTTGTTCCAACAAGTGAAACAGCCTTTTTTCCTTCTTGGATGATTTCACCTCCAAATACAAAAAGAAGACTTATTTGCATCACCATTAGCCTTTCTAAGCATCAGAGAATCTCAAAAACTCTCTCTGATGATGCTCTTTCCTAATATTTTAAAATTTAAAAAGCCAACAGCAACAAAGACCAAGCCCCAAAGCCTTTCCTCACTTTCAATTCCTCCTGATATTTTCACATATGCCAGCGAAAAAATTCTCTTATTAATGCCACAAAGCTGCCAGAATCCAAACTTTTTGCTGTTTGCCCTGAACAACTCTCATTCAGAGAGAGCAGGTGGTGAGAAGGAAGCAGAGCAAGAGAGAAGACAATTATTTTGGGAAAGGAAGTGGTAACTGCTACTAGCCTGTCAAACAGCATGAATGGTGGAAATCTGAATCATGCTTTTACTGTATGAATGGGCTAATTCCAACATACTATGATAAACAACGATTCTTTAAAAGGATGTAATCTCCCTAACAGGAAAAAATACACCTGTTAGAAAAAGAGCAGGATCTGAAGCAGAAACAGAGGCAAAACACAGATGGGCCAGCCTGAGTTCCTCTTCCTGTGACATTTAGGTGCTGGTCTCCAGGGCCTGCATCACACTTTGTAACAGAATTGGCCCACTGCAAATAACACTTGAAAGAGGGCTAGAGGCTGTCAGGATGGAGTTAGGAAGAAATTACAGCTACATTTTTAGCTTTCTTGAATGGAGGCTCCTCTGAGGAAGTGCTGCCAAGATGAAATCCTAGCAAGTAAATGCCATATTTAGAGTGTGCCCGTTCACTCACAGAGGTATTACTACAATGACAGGGATTATGCACCAAGGAAATGTTATGGCATATATTTATATGGCTTGCTGACACAACTTAGTGTACAGTTTATCTTCCAGACAGGAATCAAGAACCTCAGCATTAGCAACAACCTCTCTACTGCCTGCAACTGAGGGCAAACTGCTAAGATAGCAGCATATGCTGAGTGCCTCTGGAGTTACAGTTTTTAAATGATCTTATTAGTTTTCAGTATTTAAACAAGTCACTTTCTATCTTGTGTTTCTTTTCTGCATCTGCCCCTCCGGCCCTCATTTGAGGGTGACCACAGTGGTTTCTGCCTGCACAGAAGGGATGGCTCAGCTGCTCTCCTGGCAGCTGCTGAACCATCACAAATTAAGGCTTGCTGTACTGAAGTATGTGGAAATTGGTGTCTATCTTAGTACACGGGACTGTAACCACGGTGGTGCAGCAGCTGCCTCCCAAACAGCTGAGCCAACCCTGCAGCAAGGGTGAAAAATAGAAGAGATGTTGAGAATGACTTCAGCAGTCCTTGGGAGAAGCACACTTGACTTAATGTTGAACTTTGGGGAGTCACACATCTCTTGCTTCAATTTCTCAGCTGTAACGTGGGCAGTTTCTCTCCCACACACTTCCTAGGAATGGTGCCACACGGATGTGTGCATAATTCTGTAAAGAATGCCACAGAAATCTGCAGAATGGGTGCTACTGCTGATTATGCAAAGCCCTTGAAGAACATGCACTGTTCCATTTGCTCTATTAACAGAAAAATTCTCATACAAGTTATATATAACTTTATTTCTACACATGAAAAAGAGTCCCATCATCTTCTCTCCCCTTTTTCATTTAAAATAAAAAAAAATCTATTAATTAGTAAATCACACGAGAGATATGGCAACCTTACTTAGGGAGAAGGGCCATTGCTACTGCTATGCCTTCACCTCTGCACTAGAGCCATTCCTAAGGAGCTCTTCTGCAAGGCATAATTCCAGGTTTCACTGTCAGATGCAAGGCCTGCAGTTGCCATGTTATCCACATGCTTCCCTAGGACAAGCTTGATATTCTTATCAGCCCCGCATAGCAATTTCTCTACCAGACACTGTAGCTGCCTCTGCTGTGCCTTTCAGCTCCTGGTGTCCATTCCAAAGCTATTTTAGTGCAGTTGTTATCTGCACTGCTTACCACACGTCCTGGCTGCCACCATCTGTTTCTTTCTCTCTATAAAGATGTGCAATGGTTCCCTTCACTAATGTGTCCTCTGGCTCAGCATCTTGACATGAAGCTATTCCCACTGCTTGCTATCAACACACTTTTTTCATTAGCAGGAATTCCATAATCATGACAAGAGACATTTTTAACCAGGATGTGAGAACAAGGGAACTGCCCAGGGCACTGCAATCTGAGATTATATATGACCTTCCCTCCCCCTCACTCTCATCCATACTCACAGAAAGGGCATTGCTCAAGTTTTCCCTTCCCATTGCATGCCCAGTTGCTTTGCCTACACACTCTGTGACTTCTGTATTCACTACAGTTGTAGCTCTCACATGGAGAAGGCCATCTTGTACTTTTAATATATTCTTGTCAGGTGCATATCAAATAACACCCTACAAGATGCCCCTTGCATCTGAAACTGAAGCAAAATACACAGCAAGGCAGGTACCAAACAGCAGAATCATCCATTTTCTACGGCCTTCAAGAAAAATCAAGAATGTTACAAGGTTCCATTTGAAAACAAAACACTGGGATTTCCAGCTATTGAGATGCTCAGTGAAGCCTAGAAAATTTACTTATTTTTTGCACATGGTATAGATGAAGAAGGCACTTAGATTTTTAAAGTTTCTTTCTAGTTTGTGAAGCTAAAAATAATACTCATTGCCTAGTGCAGACTGGTTGCAATACAATTCCTTATTCACCTCACTAACCATACACCTGGAGTAAGTATTTTGCCTACAACACTACGTAAACATGATTAATACCAGGTTTAGTTCCAAATGAGAATGAACATTTATTCACATGGCAAAACAAGATGATCATTTAGCACTCAATTTGAAAAGTCACAAACAAATCCAGTCAGGGCTCTTTTCATGTCACTCATCTCCAAGTATTTTGCAGTTTTCCCACCTAAATGCCCAACTTTGTCCTGTTCATTTTCAGATTTCCAATCTAGAATCTAAGAAACAAAAAAATCCCAACCTTATCTGCCTTCCTCAAATAAGGGAGAGTTAAACAGTGCTATTGACAAGTACAAATAAATAAGCAATACAGTTGCAATGTGTTAATTAACTAACTTCAAAAGTGGGATTTTCCTTACTTGTGTGCAATACACTCGCAAAATGAAATTCTTAGTAAAAAAAAACCCAGCTGAGGCTGTGAAATGAAAAATACTTTATCTGCTCTTTACCTTTGACAGCAGTTATCAAGGCTGCTTTACTATTTACAGATGCATATTTATTCCTCATAGCTCACTCCCAGGAGTGACATTTTTTACAGCTGAACCAAGGAAGAATTGCTCCTAAGTCTCACCAGCCTATGTGAGGGAAAGCTTCTTGCACAGGCTGGGAAGAGAAAGAAGAACTCACTCGTGCGTGGTTGCTGCCTCTTCCTTCTTTTCTGGAAAGAGCTGGAATGGTGCTCTTTAAGGAGCCACAGGTGGGCTGGAAAAGAGGGGGAACTGGGCCAAACCTGGACTTGGGGAACCACTGCAACTGTGTGCAAGGGAACTGTTGTCTGTCATTTTTAATACGCATCTTTTCTTTTGTTTTGCCTTAATTTCTTCACGGATAATTATAGCCAACAGCAGGCAGATGGCTGCTTCTTTTAGGAACTGCACCCTGAACAGGCATGAGGTAAGTTAGAGAAAAACCTGTTATTCAGTGCTTGTTGTGAAAATATGAAGCAAAGGAAATTCCAGAGGTGAGGTGAAACATAACCACCTAACAGTTCTAAACCAGCAGGAACCACTTAGAGCCATCTGCAAGAGCTGCATTCCCACTGACCCCCATGCAGCAGCTCTCAGCTTTAGATCCCAGGGCTACCTAGTGAGTTTAAAAACACAGCTACAAAGCTCCTGATACGCCCTGCTCCTCCAGCATCCCATAACTGTCGCCCTGATTCTTTCAGGTTTTCTAGTGCACTTTCTAACTTAATGTTTGGTAGTTCCCAGTTCACTTTCTCATGAATTGATGCTATTATTAGAAGTTTGTTTATGTCAAGACAAGGTCGCTGAAAATTCCTTCTCTTGAGAGTGAAAAGTGACTGATTGACATTTGTCTTGACCAGTGTGACGAGAGAGGTGTCCAGCTTCTCCTCCAATCCCTGGTCCGTGTGAAAATACTATAAATTGGAGTCAGATAATTGAATAAAGCTTTTTCAGCCTTCTCTTGAAAACGCGTGTCATGTGTGATTAATAGTGACCCACAGCGACACATAACCACCTCCCTGATATTTGGATAAATCCTGGTGTTGGGCAGCCTCTTTGCTGGAGGCATTTACACACAATGCCCGGGCAGCGCGACCTCCGCGTCCTGCGGTGGTACCCACGTAGCCGGGCTGCTCTGGCAGGGCGCTGCCCTCCGAGAGCCCGCAGCTCAGCCCATGGGTTTTTCTCGAGGCCGAGGAGCCTTACCTAGCTGGGCGGCCCCCTCTGCCGGGTACTCGGGGAACTGGCCCTCGGACGGGACGCTGACAGTGCGGCGCAGGCAGCGCCCGCGGGAGGCATCCTGCGGCTCCTGGATCCCTTCGGGAGGCACCTGCAGAGAAAACACGCCAACAGCTGGTAACTCGCCACCCGGCCACGCTGGTAATACGCCGTCTTGATAGGAGACTTAATTTTCTACTCATCTGCTAATCGCTCTCGGGCATGGTTTGGTATTTGTGGCCTTAACGCAAAATTCCAGAGGCTCTCTGGGAAAACGTGGCCGTGGTGGAGAGCACCCTCAGCCCAGCCGTGGCCACGAGCAGGTGTCAGCAGGCTCTGACAGCCCGGCTAACAAAGCAGTCCTGCCTTTCCAAACTCCCCCAGGGCCAGACCCACGGCTGTTTCCACGCTGGGAAAGTCAGGCTGCTCACAGGGCTCCATGCAAAAGCTCGGCACCAACAAAACCCGTGAGTTACCTGGCGGACAAAGGCGCCGCACAGGCGGCCCCAGGCTGCAGAGAGCCTCCTCCAAACATCAAGACCCCAGAGCAGCACGCTCATGGCTAGGGTCCAGCAGGTCTTGGCATGGTCAGGTAAGAACTGAGCTCACTCCTGGTGACCATGGATTTGTGGTCAGCACAGCCCAGAGAGCTGAGCCATCTGCAGCCACGCCGGTGCCCGAGCTGCCCGGTGCCTCTCACCACACCACACGTTCTGTTGGGGTCTGTTACTGTGCTTGGAACCTGTGGCAGGGTGGGGCTCTCCCCTGAACCTTCCAAGAGCTCAGAGAAACCCCAGGGATGAAGGAGATTCGGCAGTCAGGGACTGGAGGGAGGCACAAAACATCTCAGAGTACTTTTGATGAGGACTTTGGTTCCAACACAATGGCAGTACATGTAGCATGGCAGTTTTGTTCCATATGGCTGCAGAACACACAGCTGGCACCTAAAGGAATAGAAGCCCCTGTCCTAGTTCCTGTGCTGCTTATCTTTTCACATCTTCCCTCAACTCTGAAAACTGAGTATTAATAGCAAACAAAAAGCCATCATTCATTTGCACTGAAAGTTATAAAAGATCTCAGAGATAACTGCATTTTTTAGAAACAGGCTGCACACTACAATGGCTCTTGCAAACTCAGTTCTGGCATTTCCTGATTTCTAAGCACTTAACATTCTCTTTAAGGTCATTTTAAAAAGCTATTTATTACTATTCTGGTCTCTTTGTTTCCTTCAAACAGTGCCCATTTTTCAAAACAAGTTGCCCAAACCCCTGGTGCTTATTCTGATCACACTACTGTCTTCTCTGGTGGTTTTTACAGCTATATAATCTCTGTGCAAAAGCACAGCAGTATGTTAAACAGAGACTAATTTTATTAGTTTATGCCACGTTTGTTCAAATAAATTCACATATTAAACTTTCAGATCTCATCTGGAGGCTCCATTTAGTTTCCCTTCTAAACACTCTCCTGACCCTCTGCCTCTCCTGATGTCCTTCAGAGAATTTTTTGGTGGGATGCTGTGAGCCATATTTCCAGATCAGCATTTACATCATACACACACCTGCTTCAGCACCCCTGAAACCCCTGCCACACTCCTGCTGCAGTGAACTCGTTGCACCTACACCCACCTGATTGCTCTAGGCCAATACAGCTCCCACAGCATTGATTTCCCCAATACTAGTTTTTTTCTCACTGAGAAGTGAATATAGTGAATATAGTCCCTCTTTCCAAGCACAATTCAGAACCTTTGTGGGCTTTCTGACATGGGTTGATGTCACCCTGATTTCTGCAGTTTTCTGCTGCACTTTACAGCTTGATGTTTCTCATAGTTCATAGTTCTTTCTCACACAGGTGTTATAATTAGAAACATGTTTATGGTAAGATGAGGTTGTTTCCAGACTTTCTCTTGGAGTTAAAAACAACTGATGGGCAGGTGTCTTGGTCAATGGGATGGGAGAGGTGTCAGCCTTCTCCTCCAATCCCTGGTCTGTGTAGAAATGCTATATGGAGGCAGATGCTATAATAAAGAGTTTTATTGCCTTCTCACCAAAAGGAGTCCGTGTGTGTCATTACATGTCCAACAGCGACAGGTTGACAGGAACATTCTTTTAATCCACTAACACAAAAAAATCCCACTACTGCCACCCTGATGACAGCATGAATAACCATGGGGACCCTGTGGATGGCCAGACCCTGCCACTGAGGAGTAGGGAATGGGGAGTGAGCCCACAGTGTCCTCTGAGCCCCTGGGAGAAGCACACAGGCTGCTGTACACCAGAGTCAGTGGGGAACAGAAATCTCCTGCCTACCAGAGACAGGACTGACCATCAGGACTGAGAGACTGAGCCCTTAGCAGCAGGACTGTCTGAGAGCTCAGGCCCCAGCTCCAGGCCACTCAGATCTTTGGGTCACACACTTGCCCAGAGCAGGAGCACAAGCTCAGGCTGCACACTAAAAGCAGTCCCTTGGTGTAGTTGTGCTCACCTAGAGCAGTACAGTCCACACCAGCAAAAACCTGCTTTTGTTAGTGTTTATAGTGGCCTAAGAAAAACCTGCTATCATTTATTTCACTCAATAATTCCATTAACTGCATAAGGAACAACATTTTAATGCTACATAGCTTTTCCTACACCAGAGAATACACAACATCCCCCAATTTAATTGACAAATTAAAGTAGCAAAGTAACTTGAAAAGATTCCCTTAAGTCTGACTTAAAACTGCTTTGTTATTTACAGTAAAACTTCTCCAAAACCATAGTCTTGGTTTATATTGACAAAAAGAACTAACTCCAAGACTGTAGGACCAGTATTTATTGCTTAGCATGAGACCAGCCTGCTCTAAAAGAAAAAAACAAACAGCTTTGTGAACATGTAAAATGAGCTTGGTCAGCAGCTCTGCATCTCTTGGGACTGGACACATTTTAAACAGTTGTATAAAGTGCTCTGTGGTCAGACCAATGGATTCATGGATGGGAAGGCACCAAAATACAAGGAAGTGCACAAATAAACACCATGTGGAGACCAAGACAGACCCTGCAACCTTCCCAACACTGCTCTAGCCCCCCACTCCAGCAAGCAGTTCAGCAAAGGATGGAGCCTTGCAGAATCAGGACTCTAATGGTGATTCACCCCTTCATCTTTTTTTTTTCCCCCATCCAGCTCTATCCCTTTTTTTCTCTGTTGAGACTTCACCAACCTGGGAATTCTCTGACCTTTAGCTGCCATGCTGAAGCTGCTGGTTCAGGACTGGGATCTGAGCAGTGTTAACTGTGATAAAAAGCTACACAGGGACAGTCTGGATGCTGATTATTTTAGCAATCTTAACAATTTTCATCACAGGCCATGTTTCCATGACAAATTTCACAATCTAATGAGGATGGGTTCAGAGCTCAGACTCTAAATCCTTGAACAGCACACTGAATATACTTTTTAAGTATAAAAGGTCTGTATCAGTGATTTCTAGCAGTTTGATGATGAGAGGATTTCAGAAGAAACAAGAGTAAGAGCTTTCCAAGCATTTAATGCCTCTTAAAGACAAACTAAGATAGTCTTCTTAAAAAAACAGGTGAAAAAAATGTCTTTGATGCAGATAAGATTTTTCAAGATTGGAAAGAGTGGTTCAAGGCATAAACTTGAGAATTTGCAGACTCTTCTGATCCAGCAGTCAGAAAGTTTGGAATCATGTCAGAAAAACAGTTAAATAATTAATTTTAACTTTTACTTTCCTTCAGAAAGTTAGAAGCTAGCAAAAATTTTGACATGGAAATCCACTATAAAAATGTTGACAGCAAACATTTCTCTGGGCTTTTGCAAATTAAATAATTAAATTTGCTTGGGAATTGAAGCAAATCTTATTTTATGGCTGGGTTCAACTTTGACAAACTTATTTACAAGTGAAACTTGTTTGCTGTAAGACCCCCAATGTAACAAGTCCTTTGAGGAGGGCAGTGGGATCTGGGAAGAGCTTCCCCCAGGGCCCCACACAGCAGTGTTTGCTCCTGGGGTTTTCCCTTGGGATCACCACTACTGGTGTCAGTCCCAGGAGATGGATGAGTAGGAAAACACATCCCGAGTGCTCTGCTGCTGGCCTCTGTCACCAGTAAGCAGGAGATCTTGTCACAGTGAATGCAGGTCTTTGCTATCCTTTGCCCTTGGTTAAAATCACCTCTAAATCCAAGAAGAAAGATGAGGTTTGGGTGCAGGGAGGGAAAAAGGAGGAGTCTAATACAGAGAAAAGTGCGAATCATCTTCATTTCCAAGTGAACACAAGGCTGGAACATCCTGCAGGGCTGCAGCCAAGGTGCTGACAAAGCCTCACTAAGGAGCAGCCCAAAGGCAGGGGCAGCCTTTTGTCACATCCCTCAGAGGGGAAGTGCTGTGCTCAGTGTTGTCTGTCTGGGGCCACTCTTTAGGAATACTCATTCCCTTTCCCAGTTTTAAATGGCTCTGATCTTACAGACACTTCTGCTGCACCCTCACAGCCCCTCCCAGCCCATGGAACAGGTTTCGCAGAGCAGATGAAAACATCTACATCCTCCTGGCAGGAGAAACCCTTCCTTGCAGAGAAAATACCTGATTTGTGTGGGCATCAATCTAGACCTGTTCTCCTTGTCTTGGAAAATGCTGTTAAATATTAACACACTGGAATATGTTGTAATAATTGCACATCTCCTGTCACTCAGGACTCCTTATTTGCTAAGTTGTCTCTCATGTTCCTACAGGGCTTCATTTTCTTTCCACTTACTTTTTGGGCATTGATCTCTTCCTTTCATTAATAATTTTCATTCTTCAGTCTCACCTATTCTCATTCTATAAAGCTGACAAGTTGTCAAGTAATTAATGTTTTTCTACACTAAACAAGGTGATACTGCCATTCTATTTTTGTCTAAGTAATTACAGATATTTTTGGATTAAGTTGCACTTCAAAAGGCCTCTGATTTTCAACCTACTCTTGCTCTTGCACAAAATTTCTCTTGCATATGCTTCATTCAAACTGCCTCAACAATAAATCCATAGTGGTGGGACACTGTGAGAAACGTGTCTTCTCTATTACACTGTTTATTTCTATAGTGTTCCCTTGGTCTTAAAAATCTGCAATTCATCATGCTGTATTTTAGCAGCAGTACCTGAAAAAACCCAAACTAAGCATTACAACTGAAACAATGGAGAATTCTTCCATTTACCTGTTTACATTTTGTCTATGTTTTTCACTTTCTGACTTGGACACACATACTTGCAGAAGGGTTTTACAAAGCACTATAAACACACATTTCTGTTCCCTCCCAGACTCACACAGGCCAAGCTTCTTGGATTTTATTCCATGAAGTAACAAAGCAGATGGACAGAGAATAAAATGAGAGGTTTCAGACTCACACCTGTCAAATTATGTCAGCCTTGTGATGGTGCAAGTGCTCCTGATGCCTTAAGTTTCATATTTTCCAGATTCTGTGCTCCATTTGTATATAACTCTGAATTTCATATAAAATGTCAGCCAGCTCTCCTCACAGCTGTCAGACAGAACAATCCTTTTCCAGCCCCAGAACCAAGGACTCCACTGCAGCTTCAGGCCCAAAAAGTGCAAACAGCAGAGAATTGAGGAGAGCAATCTGGGAGGGTGGGACTGCATCACCTGGAGCTGGAATTGGATATTTAACCCCAATATGGAAATGGACCAAAACTTATAAAAGTGTTAAAATTCATGACTTGGGGTCCATGTTGGGTGTAGCCCTGGTCAGGCTCTTGTACTGCCCAAGGTGAGTCCTTTGAAGGCCTTTTTAATAAATCCCTGCTTTATTCCTTTAACCCTGTCCAGCCTCTGTTCCAGGGAGCCTCTCAAGGCATCACTGCCTCTGGGCTGCAAGGGCACTCTGCTGTTGCCATCTCTTCCTTCTTCCCCCACACCCTCTCACTCACTGGTGGGTGTCCTTCTGTCCTGAACATTTTGATTAAGATCCTCTTCAGCAGCCCAAAGGAATTCAGACCTACTCCCTCTATCAGTAATGACCACGTTCAGAGCAGGAGCCTCTCTTGCTCCTGTTGCCTATTGCCTGGTTTGGGTCAACAAAACACTACCTCTGGCATCATCTTTCCAACTCTAAGCATAATCCTAATTTTTTTCTTAAAGTAATCTCCATCTTCTTTGTTCACCTGGTTTTTGCTTAGGCTCCCTGCACCAGTGGTCCCCACCCAGGAGCTTTGTATGGTTCCCCTTGCACAGACTTTTCCATCATCATGTTCTTAACAAGCATCTCACCCCACTACTGCTTTAGGCCTTTGTGCACTCCTGTTCCAAAATCACATTTCATGGAGCCTCTTTCCACTCAGAATGACTTGCCAAGAAAAATTTAACTGCATTGCCTCCCCTCCCCTTTCTCAGCAAGGCTGCAAAGGGACACTCCTAGCTCAGAAAAATCAAAAGAAGGTGTAAATCCAGAGTATCAGCCCCATGTCTCTCCTGCCTGTACATGTGGTGTGTTTCTGTAATGGACTGTCTGCACACTGCTGTGTGTACAGACTCAGAAACCAGACTAAACCAACCTCTTATTTTCCTACGGAGCATTCATGGCTCTGCAAGGAGTTCCCTTCTTCCTTTCATTTCACAGTAGTCACAAATTACTTGAAAATCAGAATGGCAAATCTGACTCCAGCTACAGGCTTCTGAAACAAATCCCACTATCAGCATGCAGAGACACACCTGCACCAAAGGCATGCCTGCTTGGCCCATCTGCAGGCAGCATTTCCCAAAACAAGCTATTTCTCATTGTAGTAGTGCAGGAAGATTCCTTTGGGAGCACACTGCAAGAATTTACACCACTGCTTGCTTTCCTGGGGTTATTGCTACACTTAAACCTCAGGCCCTCTATAGCCTGATACTGAATTTCCTCAGCTTCTGACAGAAGCCAGAGTGTATTTAAACACAGAATATAATGATGTGATACATCAGACTTCCCACATCCTTTCTCAGGATCTAGTCAAAAGACTCATCTTACTCTCCAGCAAAACGCTTTCAGGTGTCTGTGGTAGGAGAAATAAGAAGCCCTAAGTGCATGGTTACCACCATCACCATTTGTGATACCAGCCAGTGTTGTTTTCAATTACATTTCTTTAATGAGATGCATCCTTTTGGTCCAGCTATGCTGGTACTGAACTGTTTTAGAAATGATTCTCACATCTCCTCAAGTTTCTTCAGTGTATACTTCAATTCCTCAGGTGTCAGTCCTGTCAGACTAGAAAAGGAATTACAGAGCAAACAAATACCATTAAATGGGCCTTCCATTTTGCCTGTGTTTGATCACCTCTCCCACACATCACATTCATGCTGTTCCCTTCTAATAACTCAAGTCCTTCTCTAAACCATTTCCTCCCACTCTCCCTACACAAGGCAATATTTCATTGCAAATAAACCTGAGCATAGCTGACTAATACTTTGTTCTACAGCAGAAACAGGTCTCCCTCTCAGTATGTAACAGCCACATACAGAAGCTTCAAAAGAACCAAGAAAAACCACAAAAATTCAGGTCATCTCCAAATATAGGAGACTATGGTATTAGAGTAAAACTCATGGATAAAAAGCCTTCACTTTTCCCTGCCTTTACATCTGCACTGACATAAAGAGGCAGGTTTACATACCTATGATGGCTTTAACTACCATTAAAAGAAGCAACATAGGAAGACACAGTGGCAGACAAATACAGAAAAAAACCAGGCTGCAGAACTCCAGCAGGGAGTTTGGCTGCTGTCACCTCTTCTATGCCACCAGCATCTGGGCCAGCTGGATTATAATTGTGTGCACCAGCCCATCCATCCACAGGATAGCTTAGCTCCCCTTTCCAAAGAATGATAAGGGGTTGGAAGGGACCCTAGAGATCACCTAGTCCCAACCCCTTGCCAGGGACACATCCCACTAGATCAGGTGGCTCAGGGCCTTGTGCAAGCTGGCCTTGAATATCTAAAAGGATGGGGCATCCACAACTCCCTTGGGCAACCTGTTCCAGGGTCTCTTCACTCTCACAGCAAAGAATATGTTTTAAATTCCCTTTTTTTCCCTTGCACATGTTCCAAAGGATTCATGAGTAAAATAAAGGGGAGATGAAGAAAGCTGCCTTCTCTTTTTACTGATAAAGGCCAAAGGGCAAATTCTGAGGCACACATGTGAGCTGGTCTCACCTCCTTCTCCCTGTTGAGCAGCACCAGCTGGCTGTCTGTCAGGATGCAGTATTTCCTCTCCCATGTTGTCATCTCGGTGTAGGGGGACTGGCCACAGGACAGTCTGTGGGTGGGTGGTCCTTTCACATCTGGGAACAGAAAATCACGACATTGTTAGCACGTGGCATAAAGCACCTTCTTTGCTTTCACAGTTCTGCAGTGAGATCTGAACCAAAAGTGCACTCTGTGCTTCGTGGAGCCTGTTTCAGCATTTTAAAAGGCAAAATGGGAATCCTGGGAGGCACCCATGTGCTACAAATGTTTTACCTATAGCATGACTTACAAAAATGGCAATACCAGAGATGAATAGAAATGTCTTTGTCAAAGGCTGAAATATATTGAAAAGACCAAGAGCTCTTATGAAAACTTAATCTTCCTTCCACTCCCTTCTCAAAACCATGGTTCAATACGGCCCAGTATGTACTCCAAATCTTAATAAAGTGGATTATTTGAGGCTAAGGAGATGGAGATATAGAAAGGAAGACAGGGATCAAGGAAGGCAGGCTTGAAAAAGGGAAAAAAAATTCAAAGGGTTGGGCATTTGAGAAGGGCTTACTAGCACCTTTTAGTGGGGAATCTACTTGATCAAATTGTGCAATTTCATTTAGCCACAGACACTGCAGCGACAAAAACTCGTACTTGAAAAAAAACCCCAAACAACCCCCCAAAAACCAGAAACCAAACCAGAACTCAACTTGTTTGGTTCCCAGTCCTGATCTATTAGAATTTATTTTAAAACCAATTTCCCATAAATCTCTCATGATTGAGCTGCACATGACATCGTGCCTGTCACTACTAACAAGGTCCCTTCCATCCCAAACCATCCTAGGATTCTATGACTCATCTCTTTACAAAGTTTTGATATTAAGTTCTGGTTGCTTTGTAAGATTAAGTTTCATCTTTATCTTGTGCTCTAGTTAGATACAATGTGCTTGCAATGATCTAAAAATCACCCATTCTCAATGAAGACACTGTAGATCCCTCAAGCCCCAGGGGCAAGAAAATGAAAACCAGTGCAAATACTTCCTTCACTTTAAATTTTAAGAGGTCCTTCTCCTTGAGCAAAGAAAAACCCCCAACCCTTATTTAGACCTCAGGTTGTTGTGTAAACTATTAGACCATATCCAACTGTAAATATGGATTATCTGCAGTCTTGAGTTTTCCCTTGGTTGTTTACAAGTTGTTTAAGAAACAAGGCTCAGGAACACTAGGGAAAGAAAGCAAGGGTATAGCTACACAGCCAGGAGACAAGAAGAAAGGGAGAAAAAGGGACAGAATAATTCCTCTTCCTCTTATTACTACAGCTCAGTCCTTGCAGCAGGACTAAAACAGTGCCTAAAACAGACACTGCAAAAACCAAGGGACTTCCTGCCCAGGAGTCCAGGACCTCCTTTGATTGTTTCTGGAGCAAACTGAATGTTCAAACCCGAAATGTTTTGTAGCACTGCCGGCCTTTCAGCACACCTATGAATAAGCACAGAGGTAACACGGCTGCTTCTAGGAGCTTCTCTCCAGCGTCACCACTAGAGGCCAGCGAATCCTCAATCACCCGGCATGTTCAGGGAGAGCCAGCCCAAACGCCTGCCTTAAACCTGGACTAAGGAACCCCTCCTTACATCCCTCCTTGCAGACCCTCTTTGCCCCCTCTTCATCAAAAACGCGGCAGCATCTTCGTGCTCTCTTCCTGCAGCTTCGCCTCTGCATTGCAAGGGATGTGTCAGCTCCTAGAGCCAGGCTGGGAAGATGGCTTTCAGTGCCTTGTTCAACCTCATACTGCATCAGGATTTTGGTGGTCATTCAGGAAAGTGCTTGAAACAGGCAACCTTTAAGTAAGAAAAAGGAGAGGGCTGCATGGCTCCTACTGCTCTAAATAAACAAGGGCAGCTTTGCGCCCTTAATGTCAGGTAAAATAATCCAGGGGAGACGCTGAGCTGCAGAATCAGGCTCCACACAGTTACTTCTCTGACACAACTCAGTTTGTGAGAGTGACAGCCAATGCTGTGTGTCTCAAAATTGCCCCAAACTCTACTTAAATATAAGCATAATGAAGGGAAACCCCCATAAGTTCTGTAAAGCCAAAGTGCATTTGTACAAACCCCTGGAGCACACCAGACTCTCCCACAAGTTATGTATTAGTCCATTTTACAGACATGAACCCTCCAAGTAGATTTCTGGCATAACTGCAACTCACATTTATCACGGTGTCCAACCAAAAACCAAACCAGATGTAAAATAAAACCACTGCTGCTTCTGCTTTGACCTTTGCATCCCAAACAGCAGCACATGAGCCCTACCCCTGCCTAAGCATGACAAACCTGGGAGAGCAGAGGAGCGAGAAGCATGAAGCCATGAGCTCCTGGTATGAGTGTGCAACAGAAGGAAGAAGGTGAGAGCTCTGGGGATCTGATCTCCTGGGTAAGGAAAGCACAGGCTAAATCAGCAGGGGGAGAAAACGATGAAGGCATGCGTGCCCTGTCCTGCTCATGTGGGTGGGCTGGCAGTCAGAGTGCCTCCAGCTGCTGTGCTGAGCAATAACCAAGTAAGCTGTATTTGGAACTGCTGGGAGACTTTGATGGCAAAAGAAAACCCTCCTGGGCCATCGGCTCCAACGCAGAATCTACAGTCACGACTTGCTCAGCCCCAAAAGATCTTTGTGTTATAATTTCTTCTAACTACAGGCCTTGGCAGGATACCATCCGGATGATCCACGGGCTGCACAAAGGAATTAAAGAACAGAACAACTTCTTCCACTGCAATAACAAGTCCAGGACTTAACTGAGTCATCAGGCACTGTGAGCCAGCCATGGCTCTGTTGCCAAGTGGGTTGGCTACGTCAGAGCAGCTCTCCACAGGCTGCTGGCACAGTGACATGCCACGCTGCTGTCTGGAGCTGTCAGTCACCCCTAGAGAACACCACAGTGCTAACATTTTGTGTTTGCATTGGTGACCTCTGGAGTGCAAGTCGGGGCACAGCCCCACCATCCCTGCAAGCCTGACCAAGTGCCCCCTTCAGCAGGCTGCTTTCCAGAGTACTGGATCCCAAAACTCCACTCCTCTACCCAGGCTGATGCTGAAAGCACATCACAAACTACACAGATGCAGGATGCATGTTCCCAGAAAACTCACGTCAACCAAGACCTCAGTGTAGCTCTGGTGTGTCAGTCCCACCTATTTAAATTATTTCTCAGCTCACCCTCTGCACGACTGATATCTTTGGAGCCTCTCACAACAGCTGTAACCTCAAAATTTATTCTGAAGCATGTTACCAGTTTAGACAGAAGACTCACTGGGACTTTGCACAGTATCACATACACACTTGGTCGCCTCACAAACCCTGTTCTGCTTTCCGGTACTCTTCACCTTTGGTTTTGATTTTACATTCTTGGCTCCAACTTTTCACGTGACTGTAATAAAACCCATTGACCTCTTCCACTAAAGCCCCATAAAACTAATTAGGCACCATGGTCTGAATTGCTATAGAAGTGAATTGCAAGAAGTCCGTGTGTAACAAGGAACACTGAAACTTTTGGGAATGACCACAGGTCAGGACTGTCCTTTCTAACTGTGGGGCTACTCTCTGTCAGCTCCTACAAGGCTTGAGCTTTGGAGATAAATGATCACTCACTGATGAATGCAACTTCAGACAGGAGCTCGAGAAGAGATCAGGGAGGTGCATCTGAAAGCTCTGAGTTTGCAGATGTTACGTGTGGGATGGGCTCATGCAGCCACACACCTAAAGAGGCAAGTTCTGGTGACAGAAGATTTGTCTTGGGTTTGATGCAATCCCCTCATTCTGCAGCACTACAATGAGGCATTCAAGTAAGCAGATCAGCAAGTCTACACATAGGATTAAAGGTCAGGCCTTATGTGCCTTCAAATGCTAATATCAGTTAAGTAACAGCTTGGAAAAAAATCCCCTTCTTGGAACATCCCTGCTGCTGCCTCCTGCCACATCCAACATCACTGAAGACTGGAAAGTGTGTTGTTTTCCTCAGGGCTCTGAAATGCCACTAGCAATGTTATAAATATCCACAAAGCTCCCTTTCTTTCAGTCAGATGACAACTTGTACCTTATTATTCTTGAAGTACAGGGCTCATTTTTAAAGAAGGGGAAAAATAGAGGGGCTGTGATTCCATAATCACGTATCAGCAACAGAAGTGTTGAGTGGTGCAGGGCAAGGAAACATGGAAAGCAGCAGCCAGTGCCAAGCTAATCCCCACAGACAGGGTAGGAGATCTTAGGAAAACTGATGGCAGTTTAGCAATATTTATGGAGCAGAATAGTGCTATCAGATGGGAACATTTCTGAAAGCTTCCATTGCAAACATGCAACAATTACTTTCCTTAAAATTCCAAATGCATTCATGAGTGGAGAATATTTTCCAAAAAGCAGGCAATGGGCAGAATCATAAAATTATTTCCAAGAGATAATGGGTGTTTCAGTGTCATTTAGTCCCCAACAGCTCTCCTACAACCAGAAAAGCAGCATCTTCTCTCCTCAGAGCTAGGGAAAAGGACAGAATTAGTAGAAATCAAGCCAAAAAAACTACATTAAAGGCAAATTCATGCCTTCAGTCTCTGCCAAAAAGCACTCTCTACTTACCATCAGAAATGGTAATACACAGAAAAAACCCTCCATCCCAGTGATGACAAGAGCACCTCTGGCATGCCTCAGAGCTTTTTTGGAACTGCACTATTCCTCTGGTGAAATCAAGGGCTAACTGAAGTACTTGCCAAATTTTCCTCGACTTTATTAGGGTCCATATTCTGTTCCCAGTATTTCCAACAAGGAGCTGCCAAGCAGCTGAGTAACTAATGTGGGGGCCAAGTTTGTATGCCGGGAGGAATTTCTGTCCCCTGAAGAGAGATTAGTAGGAGCCCTAACACCTTCTGACAACAGGTCTGCTTGCCCAAGGTCAATGTTTCCATAGAGTTTTATGTACTTACCATAGAGACAGAATGAGAGAAAAGCATTTTAGGTAAGTGCTGTCATCTCAGAGCGTGTCAGAACCCCAACCTACCCAGCTGTGCATGACCACACCGTCCAGTTTGAACAATCATCAGCTCCAACCTTGATAAAGCAAGCTGAGCAGAAGTTGAAACAAGTCTTAGTACTGACATGAAGCTTCAAAGATAAATAACAACTACAAGTAAACTTCCACCATCTCAAAGCTCCTGAAAGGATTCAAGGGAAAGATGTGGGAGACAAGGAAATACACAGTGTCTCAACATGCTCCATTCCCTCAAATCCTGGGACAAGGCAGGATTTCTGCAAAAGAAGTCACTAATGTGAGTGAAAATAAACAGCAACAGTGGATCTGTGCCTGCACCCAGTTCAGACAGCTCTTGGTGCTCAGGTGAAGATCTGTGGATCTGCACAGGTGTTGGAGCAATCCTGGCCCAGCTGCAAGACAGAAAATCTCTCAACATCTGCACAGAGCAGGGGATGAGAGAGGTCAGCCATCGAGGGGCTGCTGGGGAAAGCATAACCAAGGCAACTTCTATTTTCTCTCATGCTGACACACAGAGCTTTTGTTTGCATTTCTTATTTCTCAAACCAACTCCCAGCCATGTGCAATGGTTTCTGATCTAACCAAGACCAGAACAGTGCAGACAGACACTATCAAAAACAACTGTTCAAAAAGAAACCTCTCACGATGCCCAAATTCACTTGGAAGAGGAAGGGACACTCCTCCTCCAAGTTTGTACAGACAGCCACCACACTGCCCCAACACAGAAAACACAATGCTCATGACTAATGGTAAAATATTGGGAAAGTTCAGCACATACTGTGTGTGACAATGCAGAGACTCCCATGCTACAGAGAAAACGTGAGGCTCTCAGGGTGGATTAATTCTTCTCTGAATCACAACACACGTAGCAATACAACCAGCACACATTAGAAACAACTCCATTCATTTTGCCATCTTGTTTCAAAGCACAATGTGGGCTTCCTTTCTAGGGAGCTTCTCATAGCTACTGTGAGATCCAGCAGGGCTCACTTGCCCCTCTAAATCACTCTGTGGCACAGCTCCATTTCAGCTACAAGGCACCTACATTTTCGTGGTCAGCAACAGATCCCTGGTGCAGCAGGTGGCATTTTAAGTGTAGAAAGCACGAGCAGATCCTTTGGGATGAGAGGCATGCCATTTATGTAGGATGTTATTACAGAGGTAAGTATCTGGTGTGAATTCTTCCCGTTACATAGAATAGCCTCATGCTCAACAAAGTTCAGTGCACATGCAACCACCAGCCCTCAATTCAGCTGAATCCAGTTGTTCTCCTCCAGCAGCTGCGTGCAATGATAACCAAATTCTTAGATGGGAATCTAATATCCTGGGTAGGAGGTAAAGAAGGCTTAGTCAAACCATCAGGTTTCAGAGAGCTCAGAAGCTCTCACGCCAACTGCTTACAGCCAAAACACTACCTGGAAAATCCATTCTGCATAGAATAGTCATAAAAGGTTTAAGTAGGTGAAAACCATACTTTAGAAGCTGGCAGAAGCCGTGGCCAGTGCCATGACTTTCTCAGATTCCAATGTATTTGGCATTGTAACAGGCGTTCTTCACAGGATCTTTAATTTTTCTAGTATAGGCTGATCTTGCCAATGTAACCTATTAACTTTCCACTGCTCTTTTATTGAGTGGCAGTGATCAGACACAGTCTCAAGACTGGTTTTCCACTCTCCCAGGGAAGAATCTCATGAGGAACAGAGAGATTAAAGTAAAAACTGTTCAGTCAGGTGCAGTTTTCAGGCCCTATATCCTCAAAGAAATAAGATTGTGGCAATTTTTGTCCTTGTTGTGCGTGCTTCCATTTCCCTACCAGCAGTATGGCAGCTCTGGGAGAAGGAATCTTCAAATTTAGAGATGGGAAGTCTGAAGGTATCTGCTGTTCACTGCTTGCAGGTGAGGTTTGAAGGATTTTCACTGCCTCTGAATGAGGACTGTGTGTCTATTCTGCCCTCAGCTAAATGCTCAGCTTTTCCCCAGCAGCCTCTGGGAAGCTTTGCTGAGATCTGTGATGGGGTGGGAGAAGGGTCACCCTGCTGCTTGGAATTTCTTACATGCAGCATTCTCACCTCGACATCAAGGAAGAAAGATTAACCTTTAAAACTCAAAGACTGAGAACCAAGGTTTTGTCCACTACCAGAGCCACCAGCCAGATTCTGAAATTTCCTACGGATCTTCTGCACTAAGAAAACATGTCAGGAGCAATTTTTAAGTGGGAAGGAACAAACCATCAGATGAGTGAGTGCCTTAGCAGCCAAGGGCTGTCTCCTGTGCAACCAGCAGGAGACAAAATACAGAATGCTACTGTTCACCAAGCCTGGCATCTCCCAGCAGGACGGGATCTCTCGCTGACATCATTCCCACCCCTTCAATTCTTTCCCTAGGAGAGATCTGACTTGTTTGTACAAGAGTCAGCCAGCAGCGAGCAAGGTACAGCAGCCTCACTCCTGCAGCTGAGCTCCCAGACGACTCTGCCAACTTCCCTTGGGCCCAAGTCAATACATCTGCCCTGTTCTTGCAATGTTACCACTGTGCCTATCTACAGCTCAGGAGTTTTCACACCAGGGCTGAGACTACGGCAGAGATCAGCCAAGATTTCCCTTCTCACTTCCCCGTGACACACGCAATTCCAAACCCAGACCTTTCCCAAGGCCTGTGCTAACACATTTGCCACCCTCAATCCCTGGCATTTCCTAAAAGGCCTCAGTGTTTCCTGGTACCCAAGGGCTCTGCAGAAGCTCGAGAGCACAAATTCAGTTAGGCCACAACCATGTGAGCAGTTTCACCGAGATTTTATTTTCAAAAAGAAAAATTATGGAGCTGTTCCAAAAAAGAAACCGCAAGTCTTAAAATCTTACGACTAGTTTAGTGAGCAGATGCTGAGTGTGCCAACAGTCTCAGGCTTTCTTGAGAAGCTCTAAAAAATGAGAGCTTAAGGAGCTAACGGCAGAGGCAAAAACTGGGCATAAAGCTCCAATTGGCCTGGCAGGGTAATTGTGACTAGAAAGCAGAAAGTTGCACCAGCTTGCTGTCACCCAGCAGCTTCTTTGAGCAAAAGGTGTGGGAGCTCTTAATAGCAGTTTAAAGCTACCAATTAGCTTGAATACTACTGAGCTCCTCTAAGCCTCTTACTTGCTGCATAGCCGATTGCTAAATGCTAAACTTACAAAGGGCAATTGATCCTCACTTCCCTGGGCTGTGCCTTGCTCTGTGTGCCCCCTGGGCTGTGCCCAGCCCGGTTCAGGGGATGCAGAGTGAATGATGTGCCTGTCAGGAGACATCAGCACCTCTCAGACGGATCAGTGCCAGCAGCTCCCAATCAGGCAGTCACCGAGCACTTGGTGGCTCAACAAGTGGAACCAGAAATCACAGCCCAGTCAAGGTGGGGGCCTTACAAAACACACAGGTGCTCCCTGTGCTCGGCCCAGCCTCCCTGCGTGCCTGCAAACAAGTGGCTCATTGTGCAGCCTCCTAAATCTCATGACATCACCACAACAGGAGCTGCTGTCCGTGTCAAACACCAGTTTGGTTCCCAGGATAACTAAGATTTCAAATAACCCACAGTTGCTTGAAGCCATTGCTGCGACCCTTCCTTCAATGCTTAAGCAGGTTTCCCTTCCTTCTTATTCAGGTCTCGTTCCCTGCCCAGGACCACTCATCTTTACTCCTGAATATTAAGTACATTTTTCTCTCACAGTTAAATTCCCACTTGGCCTACAAAACGCTTTGGAATCTCAAAACAGAAATGGTTATTACAAACCTGTAGAGAGGATTATAAAAGATTACATGCCCCTATTACATAGCTGCCAAGTTCTGAGAAGGTTCTCAAGTGACACTTCTCCCCAAAGCAGGGAGAGGCTTTCGTGAGAGGTTTAGAAAGCAGAAAGTGGAGAATAGCAGAAAAGTTAATTATTCGTGGGAGAAAAAGAAGTCTGCAGTTTTTCCTCTTAATTTATGCATGGTCCTTTTCTTATCCAGCTCTATGCCCTTCACCTTGTTCTCTCCTCTGCAGTGCTTGCTCTCACCAAGCCCTAATCTCCATCTCACAGCCTCTTCAGCACCAGGCATCCAGAGTGGCCTGTTCCCTTCATTCTTTATTTTTTGCAGCAGTGCAGGAAGAGGACAAAAGAAAAAACGTTCTGAACTTTAAAAGGACCTTGGCTCAAGGCAGCTGTGCAAAAAAAAAAAAACTCCAACAAAACAATTTAAAAGCAAAAGCTGCTCAGTTCCTGGACACATTTTTGGTGCACACACAAAAAAATATACCAGTGTACTCGGGATCAGAATTAAAGATGTGTGGCACAAGCAGTGCATAAAGCTTGGCAGAAGCACAGTTCACAGACTGCTTTAGCCTCACCCCTGCCAAGAAGGCATGGGCCAGATGACATTCATCTGTCACACAGCACTTTCAAGAGAGCAGGACCCTTCTGCTTTTTCCTGTCAAGGAGGGAGGTACAGGAAGGGCAAAGGTAGGGGGGTATTTCTGTGGAGACAAGAATGGAGCAGGAATGGAGCAGGTGATGAGACAGTGCCCACAAGTCCCAGATGAACAACTGCAAACCAGACACGCTGCCTTTCAGTGCAGCCTCAACTACACCAAGCAGGCTGTCTCTTCTAGAAGCTTTCACCCTTGGCTTTCTTTTCAGAAAGCAGATATTTTCATTGTCACTGATGTCACCCTGTAAACTTCATTTCCAGAACAATGGCAGGATCGCTGAACTCCCCACCTCTGCAGAAACACACACCATGTTATCTCAAACCCATCCTCCCTATGTGTGGTGGTGTTTATGACAAGAAAGAATAAGGGAAAAATAAAGAATAATATGAAAAAAAAAAAACCCCAGACCACAAAGATCTCACATGATGCTTTAAACACTCACTCACCCTGCCACCACTGCAGAGCTGCTTGCTGCTGTACAATTTTAGCTATTTTCAGCCTGAATGTTTCTTGATGCCTGGATAGACACACAAGCAATTAAGTGTTTCTTCTGGGTTTGGGTGTTTTCTTGCCTCAACAGACTATGGGGAAAAGGGAGGAGTTGTGAGCATTGCTGATGTCTCAGAGAGAGGAGTTTCTTTGCCTTGTCAAAGGGAGAGTTCACAGGACACTAAAATCTGCTGCAATAACGTGCATGTTTTTGCATATTAACCAGGTCATTCAGGCAAATAGCTAAAGTTAGCTTTTGTATTTTAATGACTTAAAACAAATGACTTAGTAAGGGATCCCCTCAAGGGATTCAGATATAATGTACAAGAAACCCTGCAGTACTCCCCTTGCTATTCTGACAGACCCACTCTACTTCCTTCTGGCATCCTCAAAATGTTTTCAGAAGAACCTGGACCCACCAGGTTATTACACACAAATTCATTGATTTGACCTACTTAAAAGCAAAAGCACCAGAACGCTCCTCATTCCATTTTCCTCACTAACATCTGAAAAGTCTTCATGCCTCTTAGTAAATGAACACTAATATGCAAAAGATGGGAATTTTTTTATCATTTAATGATAATGACACAAAACTTTAGAGGAAGGAGACTGGATCTTATAGAAGTGCAATGGGGATCCTGAGCCATATTTAGGTTTATGCAAAGAGATATCTTGTGGCAAATAACCTGAATCCCCCATTTAATGCAGTATGGCAATGACCTGGAGTAACTCTTTCATCAGCTCTACCCTTTAACCATCAGTTAAAGGTTATGTGAGGTTGATTTCCCTGTGTCATTTAACCCAACTACTACCCCTGGTTTAGGGTGGGAAGCTGGCTTGGGGAGAAAAATCCTCTTTGGTCAAGCATAAGGAGGTCACCACCAAGATGGTCAAAGCAGGACACGGAGCTGCAGGCTGGCATCAAGGCTCAGGAGCCTCCTGACTCAGAGAGCTTTGCTCTCCTCATTACCACACAGCGTCAGGATTGGCAAATCAAGCTTCATTTTATTCCAAAACTTCAGAATACAGTGGGTGACTTCTTTCTTCTTGCTTACTCTGCATGATATTGCCCAGAGGAGCTGTGTGGAAGTTTCAAAAGCCAGGCTGGACAGGGCTTGGAGCAATCCCAGCCTAGAGGAAGATGTCCTTGCCCACGGCAGAGGGTTGGAGCTGGAGGATCCTAAAGATCCCATCCAACCCAAATCACTGTAGGATTCTGTGTTGTGGGAAGGCAGCTGTGAAAGAAAGAGGCAACATGGGAGGAAGTAACAGTGCCAGGCAGAGAACTGCAAGTGCTGAGCTAACCCTGTGCCAGGGTAGGATGTTTCTGGCAGGCCAGCTTGGTCTGGACGTTTTTGCCCTGCTGAGCTCAAGGCTCCTGAGGTGCCACCTGAACAGGCAGAGCAAGTTCCCAATGCTTTTGGCAACCCCCAAGCACCATGATTAATGTATCCTTTTGAGGATGGGCTGGCTAATTAAAAGGATCTGGAGGTAGGGCACAGTATTTTGGTATTCTTCAGCTGGGTTTTCTCTCTACATAATGTTTCCTTCTCTTTCCAGTAGCTTAGGCTGTGACGAATAAAGGACACATCCTCACCCCAAACACTCACTCCCCTTGAGCCCTCACCTCACTTTCTTCCTTCTTACTCCTGCTCTGTTCCCCAAAACTTGTAAAACACAAATCTCGTGAAGGCCAAACCTTTTGCTCTTCACTACACTGCTTTTTAGCTGATTTGTATTTTAAAACCAGATTTTTATACTGCAAAGTTTATATTTTAAATTATATTTTCATTTATATTTGCATCTAATGCCTAAGCACAAGCATGCACTTGGTCCCAAATGTCCTCCCTTCTGTGTGCTTTGCAAACTGACAGCACAAAGCTCCCCAGGCAAACCCACACCCATTTCTGTTCGAAGGGTAAAGCCACAGCTACTCCTCTCCAAAATCCTAGAAGGAGAACACATGAACTCAGCAAGGATAAATAATAACCAGTGGAGAGAAAATGTCTGTCCTACAGCAATGTTAAACAGAAATTTATAGGTCACAGCCTTGCAGAAACAGGCCTGGTAACATCTAATTAGCAGTCCTGCTGAGCAATTGCATCTCATAACAGTAAACCAAATCAGACCAGGGGGAAAGGGAGAAACACAATAATTATGATATTTTGAAGAGATTTGCTTTACATTGCTGTTTTGTGGGGATCCCCTCCCCAGCAGGAATAATCAACCCACACAAGTGATTTTATGAGTTATTACTGAAGTACATTTCACTTCTATTGGGAAACAATTTAGAAGGGCAGCAGAGATTTTTATTAATTATTTTATTTTTAAATTGAAATGCTAAGAACTCCGTTTGCTGCCAGAAGATGGGTGGAGAAGCCAAGGAAAGTTCACATACCCAAGAGACTATTAACTAGAACCAACTTGGACAATACATTTAAGAAGCATTTCCTTCCAGCTACTGTAGACAGCTGTCCTTAACATGCCTTTACTTAAGCAGCCAATTTTCCACTGCTGAGTACAATGAGATTTCAAAACACACAAGAAATCAGAGTATAAACAGACACAAACATCCCACTTAGTGACATAACAAAAGCAAATATGGGGCAAAAAGCTTGAGCTTGTCTATTTTCTGCCCTTCATAAAACACCTTGGCATTTTACACATACTCTGCTCCACCTTTCCTTTTTTTTTTTCTTTAATCACAAAATACCTGACTTAGCTGCCTAAGCAATGGTGTTCCTGAACATAAAATTATTTCTGGGGGTTGAGGGTTAAATCTCACCCAATATGGAATTGGAGGAAAGGAGTTCCAGAGGAAACAAGCAGCTGACAAAGCAGGAATGAGGCAGCAGCAGCAGACACAGCAGGAAGGAGTGGTGAACTGGGCAGAGCTGGTCCCTGCCAGCAGCACAAAGCAAGAACGTTCAAAATACGTATGAAGATCATGTCACAGACAGCAGGAATGACAAACAGATGAGAGGCAGCACCAAAGAGTGAAAGGCTAAGGAACAACTCCCCTTTTTCAAGAGTTTTAGTTTGCCAGAGACAGATGGTGCTGCTTCCACATCGTTAGAGCTGGATGGTACCCTACCCCACACCCCCGATGGGTGTCAAGCTTATTTTTGTAAATCTCTGGTGATAAAAACCATCCACAGCACCTTGTTCACTTCCTCCTCACTACTTAGTTTGCCAAAAACTTTAGGCTCTGCTTTCTTTGCCACATCTACAGACCAGTACTGTTTGTCCTGCTCTCAGTGACTAATGACGATTGTGCACATCACTTGTCTTTTCAAAAGACTTTTTTAACAAGAACACAAGAACTGAAAATAGTATCTCAGTACCTGGGGCCACTTTTGTTAGCCCTGAAGCAATCAGACACAATGATGAAAAGAAAAAAAAAAATCTATTTTTTTCCCCCCCAAACTCTCATGTGATTAAAATCCATTAAAATGCAAACAGACATGAATTTTATTTTATCCATCAGTGACCACACTTCACTGTCCCTGGGCTATGGCTGTCTCTTTGTGAATTCTCTTCACGTAAGAGCAGACAAGCTCCAGGTTTAGGAGCAATCAATCTAGCAAACCTCACTAAATATATACGTGTGTGTATGTTTTATAATGATTTCCATTTTTCACATTGATTTACACTGATCATTGAAAAGCTTCATGTTTGCTTAGCTCTGAATAAACAAAGCAAAGGCTGTTGGGTATCCAAAGACAAATGAGACATTACAGATGTAGACAAAACCTATCATCACCCTGAGAGCATTTCTCTTTGAAATTATACAGCTATGCAGAAGTTATTCAGAGTGCAGATTGCTGTATGTGTTTTTAATTCAGGCTGGGGCTGTTGGGGGCAGGGAGGGAGTCTGATGAGCCTCTATGCTGTCACTTTTTCCCTTCTGCATACCTGATAATTCAGAAATATCTGACTCTCTAAGGATGTTTTTCCTTTCCCTTGCGTCCCCTGGTTTCCACTTCTCAGGATAGGTCTCCTTAGGTCCCTGTGTCTCAGTGCATTTATAACCCACCCACCTGGATTTTTACCAGTAGAATTACAGTAAGTACATCAACATCCATTTGAACAATTCCACATCAAGCACAACCATGCAAATCCAGTGCAGTCAGTGCCCCAGCTGGCTTCACAGTGCACAGGAGTCATCCTTTCTCATCTGCAGACCTTGTCCCCTCCTGCAGATAAAACCCCTCTGTCTCAGGGCTGTGTTGGAAATTGTAGTTTCCACAGTAACAGTAGGAAGGTGTCAGGAGTCTGGGCACATATGCTGCACAGCACAGCCAGGCTCCTGTGTTTGGTGCCTGCTGCCTCTACAGGATGCTACATATGCACCCAATAAATTGTTTTGGTTCCTGTGCAAACAGACATTTTTCAATTAGTACGTTTGAGCCATTCATGTCTTTTGTCAAAGTAACTCAAAACTCCCGCTCTACGTGTATAATTCCCCCTGGAAAAAATAAAAATGCATTTTACAATTATATTTGAGGGCCTTCACTTCTGTTTATAGGCATGAAGCATTCACAGAAAGCTCAGAAGACAATCCACAATGAAGAAGGAAAAATACAGTCCCTGTAAAGAAGTCTTCCCATTTTAGAGTATATCCAAGCAGGACTAAGGAGCTGTCACTATAATGAGCTCCTTGGGCAGGTTTTGTGGCAACCTCCTCCCTGCTGCTGTGGATACAGCAGCTGCAAATACCTTGTACACACAGCTAAAGCAGTGATCACAGCAGCCATGTGTCTGTGTGAGCAGGGGGAACACCACCAGCAGCAGTGCTGTGCTGGCTCTGGGCAGAGCCCACAGCAGCCCCAGCTCCCCAGGCCCGGCCTGTGCTCCCCAGCACCCGAGTGTGTAGGGGGGTACCAGCCTGATTTTTGATTTTCCAGGATTTGTCCATGCACAGAATCTGTCTCTGCACGGCCAAGGTGCAGAAAGCTTTGCACCACCTTTTCCTGACATGTGTTGCTTTGCTCTTTCCTTACTGATTTTGCTCAAGTACCAGGGTGACTGCCTCAGACATTTTCTTGAGATTATGTAGTAACAGTAAAAGACACAAAAGACACATAAAAGATGTACACACCTCTTGATGCCTAACCAACAAAGGCACAAGGGCCCCACCTGCCAGGATACTCAACACTCTCCGAGGTGCCCTGTGCTGTCAATCAGCTCTTCTGGACTGAAAGGCTTTTACCAACACAGGTCAGCCCTAACACTGTTTTACCATAAAGAAGAGCCAAATTATCATTTGACAGCTGCATATGCAAGTGAAGGTGGAAGCCACAGTTGGAAATAATGAAAATCAACATGGAGAAAATTATTTGTCTCTGCCACAACAGACTGAACATTGATTCCTTCCTTCCTTCTTTTTGAAAACTTTATCCCAATTTCTGTAAGAGCAAGCCTCAGTATCATTTAAGCACTATCTCAATAAAGGAATGGCTCTCGTACAGGACATCAGTGGCTTGAACCACACTCATTTTATCAGCTACAGGAGGGCTGGCAGGAAACCCACAAATAAACCACAGTGCAGCCAGAATCCTCCCCTTGCTGAGCACCACGCACTCAGCCAGCCCAGCCTGCAAAAGCAGCACCACAGTACATCAGGCATGCAAGGATTCACTGCTTCACAAAGCTGGCAGAGGAAGTGGTTACTGAGAGGGGCTATTTATACAGGACACAGCCAAAATACCCCATCAGTAATGTTAAAAAAAGCACTGCGTGAGTGGAGATAACTGGGAGCTGTTTGGATCTGCGTGTTCACCTTCTTCCCTTCACAGGCAGTTCTCTCTGTGGCACTGCCTGGAGCTGTGCTGCCAACAAAGCCTCTTCCTGTACAAGTGCAGCCAGAGCTAATGGGAGGGAGAAGGTAGATGGAGACATACTGCAGGAGTTTGAAGTTCGGCAGATTTTTTGTAGTAGTTTGTCAAAACCTGCCAAACCTGCCTGCCAAAGCATCTGTGTCACTAAATGACTGTTAGAGGAAAATTGCTTTTAAGAGTATCTACATCAAAAGGGCTACTATTTTTTTCTATGAAAATGGATTGTAAATTCATAGGTGTAAGCAGAAGAAAATCGACAGCAGCTCGTCTTAGGATGAGTGAGATGCAGCTAAAACTCTGACCATACCATTAACACAGAAATATCTGATAGTCTCAGGTTTTACTTGGGAGCAGAGAATATGGGATACAGGAAAGTTCTTCAATACCTGTAAAAAAAGCAAAAGCAGCTGAAGTCAGACATAAAATGAGTAAGCAGGTCTGCTTACAACTTGCCACTGGACTTCACAGAGTAGTTTCTTGCACCTTTTAGAAAGAGGGATTTGTCTGTGGCAAGGAAGGGCAAAAAGAATCAGAGATCTTTACACAATTAACAGATCTCAAGAACTAGAATTCAAACCTCAATAAACCACGTAATTCTGATCCCCTAAGTCTCAAACCTATAGACAGCATCAGTAGTGATGTGTGTTGACAGCTGATACAAATAAATGCATTTGCCTGCAGAAGTGGGTTTGCTCACTCCTCTTCTGACACATCACTGTCACACATCTGGCTCCTCTCTGCAGCAGTTTTCAGGCAAGTGTTTTTTCACAGAACCATACAGTCCCACAGTGGTTTGGGTTGGAAGGGACCTTAAAGATCATTTTGTTCCACCCCCTGCCCTGGGCAGGGACACCTTTGACTATCCCAGGTTGCTCCAAGCCCCATCTGATCTGGCCATGGATGCTTCCAGGGAGGGGGCAGCCACAGCTTCCCTGTGCCAGAGCCCCACCACACTCACAGGGAAGAATCTCTTCTGAATATGGAAACTTAACCTCCTCTCTTTCAGTTCAAAACCATAACCTCTAATCCTATCACTACATGCCCTTACTAAAAGCCCATGTTTTGAGAAGGATCTTCTACAACAAATGCATAGATTAAATGACCAGCTTATTCCCCATAAGGCACAGAGGATGCTGGCTCTCTAAAACACAAGCTTCTTGAAGAAGCTATTTCAGTAATTTTTTTCTGCCACCTTCTCTGTAGGAAATATTTTTTAACTTCATTTGAACAAGCGGTCCCGTAACTTGTAAAAAGCTCTCTCGCCCACAGAATACCAGATGTCGAGCCTCAGCTTTCCTCAGAGTAAGAACAAAACCACTCGAGGGACAGTTGGTTTCGATGCTAACATGTCAAGAGTTTCATGCATTAGTCTATTGTTTACATAAACAGCTTCCTTTAAACAAATGATGTTTTACAGGATTATGAAGTATTTATTTCAGAAGAGTCTAAAGAGTCTCTTGAGTAACTACCACAGAGAAAGTATCACCACAGAAAGCATAAAGCTAAATGATAATACAAGTTAATTACTTAAAGCAAGCCATCAAGTAACTGTATAGCAAAGTAATGGGATAAATAAGTGCACAGAGATAATCTCACACATGTTTACTTCTAAAATGCCATTGCTTTGAGTCCTAAATCACATACTGTTAGCACTGCAAATCTACACCATTTGTTATTTGGAAAAAAATCAAAGGCCTAAACCCAAATACTTTCCTCTGGGTTTGTTATTTTAAGGAAAAAAGGGTCAATGTGCCTAGGAAGCGCTCGTTTTGTAAGCATGCAGGCAATTTTCATCTTGCGCCAAGTTCCATTACGGGCAGCATTTGTGGAAATGCAAACCAGGGAGCTTTGCCTGAAGAAAATTTTACCACGGCAGAAGTTACCCTCTCACTACAGGCCCCAAATGTGTGTGTGTCAGGAAGAGTTAAGGCTCCCATTTCCAGTGTCAAATAAGCTTAGCAGGAACTGAACCACTGGCTACACTTCCCCTTTCTGTACCCTCTGGCAGCTGCGATTTAGGCTTGTCTTTAACAAGAACACAGAATTTTGAGAAGAGCCTAACACAGTTTCTTTCCTACCTCCCAAGCCTGGGCATGCTGCCGTGTCAAGGGGATTGGCAAGGACCAGTCTGGGCCCCTCCTGGGCTGTGGGGCAGGTGCTGACATCGTGCAGACAGCCCAGGGCCCTGAGCATGTCCTGCTGCCCTCCGGGACATCCTTCCCCTCTGGGTCTCATGGATGAAGTTTCTCTGTCTGCAGACTCCACAGCTGGAACACAGAGCTTTGTCAAAGACTTCAAACCCGTCTGCTCCAGACCCTGCTTCTCCCTTGGAAAGCAGAGACTTTTTCCTCCTCCCGCCACCTCTTTTCGACCCTGTCTGGCCTCCTATCAAAGGAAAAGCTTCTCCCACCAAAACCCCAGAGCTTTCCTTCACCGGGAGCCCTTTCTCTTAATCTCCACACTTCCACTCTTTGGCTGCCTCTAAGAAAGCTGCATCTCTTCAAATCCCTCTCTCCCTGCTAAGAAAACACAGGAGACAAGACGTCTCCAGGACATGATTACCCTCTCCTCAGATAATTCCCATGCAATAATTTCTCATGATCAAGGTAATCACAGATAATATTCCTGCATGCACCAGCTGTCAGACCCCTCTGCACCAGCAGCATAAAGTACAACATCCTGACAGTCCCACAGATACTAACCACAAAAATGGTGAAAGGTAACCTGTAATATAACACCCTGCCAGTCACTTGCCGTGATTTCATGAGCCAGAAAATAGTTCTTACACATATAAACAGCCTCATTCATCCCACTGAATGGGAATTTTTGGATTCTGACAAAGTGGTCTGGGGATTAAATACATGAAAATCACCAGTCAACGCTGAAATGACTGCAACTACTTGCATAGAGACACTGTCTGTTGAGTGGAATTAAAATCAGATAAGCATAATTCTAGTGGCTTCAGATATTACAGCTAATTATCTTGTGTTGTGTTCATAAATATTCAGCTGCATAGTATTAGCCTATAGCCCACATTAAATGTTACAATGCCTGGGATGAACCAGGCAGAAGGAAGTAGTGGGAAGTTTAAGTGACACTTAAAGCTGTCAAATGCCAGAAATGTTTCCTGTGCCTCCCCAAACCCCTGTAATTTCAAATATACCATGTTAACACAACATTTACTACCATGAGACCACACTACAGTTTAAAACAGAGAGAGAAACCGGGCAGCAAAGTGTTATTTTCATATTTATAACTACACAAAACTACAGTTTAATGCAAAGAGGGATTTTGTATAAGCAGCTACCTTGAATCTGCTCTAATAATTAAAGGTGAAGGAGTTTGAAAATTAAGACTTCATCTTTCAACAACATCAGATTTCACAGTGCCAGGCTTTTGCACAGCACTTAAAGGAACACATGAATAAGCTCAATTGTGTAAAACTTCCCTAATAAAAACCCCACCAAAAATAAACTACTTAAGAGCAAAAGAGATTTGGGAGTAGAGGAACATGAGTCAGTAGAAGGGCTTCTAAAATGAGCAAGAGGTTTTAAAAACATGAATACAGAAAAGCTGCTCCAATGAGTAATAAATACTAAATTCCTGCTCAGGAAGAAACAGCTTTGTATTTCGGGAATTGCTGAAAGAAACTGAACAGGGAACTGCCTTGGTTTGGAGTTATAAATGGAAAAATACAAATCTCTAGATAAGTTTATATGGAAATATGTAAGGAATAATATTTAATAAACCTACAGTGTAAGGATCTTAAAAAGAGCATAGAGTTCAAATTACCTGAGTGAATTTTAAAAATACCCCAAACAATTCTGGAAAAGCAAGGATATAAAATATTTTCTCACTCAAGGCACAAAATAATCCTCTATAAAGTGAATGAAGGCTTGAAATCAAAATTAAAAAGACTGAAGAAACATATCTTTATCCAGGTGATGAAAGAGAAATGAAGAAATTCTGAAGAATTGTCTTTATAAAAACATTAACAAGAGAGCAATTGTGAAAACTAAACACACACTAAATAAAAGAAACCAGTGTTTACCCTCACCCCCTCAAACCTAAACAGAGATACCCAGGGAAGATAGAGGTAAGGCATACAACTGAAGGATTATTTTGTCATCAGTCTACAATTAAACACACACCACCCTGAGATCCAGATAAGCAACAGTGAAATAAATGTTATCTGAGAACCCTCTCACAGACCCATTCTCAAGAGTGTGAAAGGGTCACTGCTAATACTCAGAAATAATAAGAACAGGTGCAGCTGCTCACCCACAACCCTGGGATCCAAGGTTTTGTCTGCATAGCTCCTTCCTTATCTTCTTTCTACCCAGATCATGGTATGTTCTCAATCAACAAGTTTATCAGAGCCACACTTCTCCTTCCCCATGCTAACACAGTTACCAGAAATGAATATATTCTTAGGTTTCTTAAGTAGTTAATAATAACAATAATAATAATAATAAAAATAATAGTAGTAGTAGTAGTGAGTATAAGACCTTTTACCTTCAGGATTTGCACATGCCAGTGGAAATGCTGGTTACAAATGCCTGGCTCTAGGAGTGGTTAGAAATCAGCAGATATGCACTAAAAGCACTTCATTCACACCCAAACCCAGCCCAGGCTGCCTGGGGAGACCCAAGCAGCACGCCAGGAAAGAGCTCTGCTGTCCCTGCTGATTGTTCTCTGTCTGTGCCCTTCCTCCCAAAGCCACGCTGCAGGGAGGTGCAGAAAGCCTGCCATGCACTTCAGGGAGGCTCTGCATCCAGCCAAGGCTCTGGGCAGAGCCAAAGGACACAGCTCTCCTGGGCTTCAGCATCCTTTCATCACCCCAGAGGATGAGTGAGTCCATCCAGGAGGGATTTCCACAGCCAAGAACCGATCCGATGATACAGTGTCTGAACATGCTTCCTAGACTGTGAGACCAACTGGAAAATATTTATCCAGATCTTGTTTTTTCTTTTCTTTGCTGTTTAAAGCCCACTTCCCTCTTCAAGCTGCCATAAAAACAACTGGTCCTCTTTTGGGAGTTAAGCATTTCCTGAAGAAGGGAACCATTCTGGCGCAGAGATGAAGCAAAACAGAAGAGACCAGGCAAGCACTAGAAGGAAGACAAACCTTTTAATCTCCAAGTATTTCAGAGGAAAGTGGAAACTTTTAATTGAGTGAGTCTGTGGAAGTAGAGGACTTGGCTCTGTGGACAGAAGAGAGACAGAACACGCACCCCCGGGTTCTCCTGGTTCAAGTCCAAAGTGTGCCCTCTCCATCTGTGTATTTCACAACACAGAAAAGGTCTCTTGGGTTTCAGTCATTGTGACAAGATTTTCTGTCCAAACAGACATTTCCTGGGGGACTTTTGATCAAGCTTTTCTGTGTAAAGCTGTTTGCATACTTTGCAGAAGCCCCATGTCTCACACCATTCTGTGGTTAGTTTGAGCGTCTGAGCACTTTTGCCACAGATCTCGGCTGCATGAGGATTACTGAGTTCTGCTTCTTGAGGAGAGGAAAACATCCATTTTCTTGGATATTTCCTTGAACAGTAAATGGGACTGTAGGCATGGAAAGATAACCTCTGCCCATCTAAGCAGCAAAACAGTCAGTGGGCAATTCAGTGACCCCCACAGAATTAAAGTCATGTGGTTTTTGGAAGAACGCAAGATTTGATCCTTTCTGAGCATCCAGACTGTGGTTGAAGAACACAACAGATGTATATTTCTCTCACCCCTTTTATCCTCAAGTCACCTCCCTCAGACCTCAGCTCTAAACCCCAGGAGCTCACAAGTTTTACCACAGTTCTAGCAGGTCTCAGCCTACAGTCTTGCACAGCGCAGGAGTCTCTGCCCAGCAGCTCCAGCTAATCATGGCACAGGCAGCACTTCTTTAAGGAAAAATAAAACCAGTGGAGAGAATTAGTTATCTTCTGACTGCATATCCCACAGAGCTGCACCTCTCCCTCCACTTGAGGGATCAGAGATTGAATGTTTGTGATGGCAAAGGGTGAAAAGCAACCCCCTGGAGTTGTTTGTCCATCCCACCAAAAGCTCTGTTTTCCTGTGAAGTGGCCCAAGCAGGACCTGGCTGTTCAAGTGATTTTGTGGGTGATTTCATCAAACTTATTTTCCCAAACACCTTTTCAGCTACAATTTCCTCCCTCGAGAGAGTTTGACTTTTCATCTAGAGACCCATTGTTCTTCTCTCAGTTCCTGAATTGTGACACCTTTTGCAAAACCAGTTTTGGTAGGCTCAGACTGAGGCCTGGCCCACCCCAAAAAGAGCCAAAAGGCTCCTTCACTGTCCCATAACTGACATAAGTATTTAGCAGGTGGTGCCTTCTCATAAATAATCCGTTTCCTTTGTTTACTTTACACACTACTAAAAAGCAAAGCATCCCAATAACACAGAGACTGGCAATACCTGTAAATTATGAGAGAACCGTTTGGTATCAAAGAGCACCAGATCAGACGAAAGAAGGACGCTCAGCCCTTCATATACTGTGGCATTTTGATCCAAAATGCTCGTATCACAAAATACCTTCCCAGAAGGTCTCAACAACAGTGAGAGCCTGCAGCAAAACCTTTGTTCCTAATCTGAATAAATACAGAGAAGAGAAAAAACCCAACCAAATCCTTAATGAGAAGACCTCAACAGAAAAAAAAAAAGTAGAAAAGGAGTTCTATTACTTTCTTTTCCTTCCATGTGTTCCAGACAAGTTCATCAAGCCAAATTTCTATTGAGAAAGGTCTTGGAGGAATGGATCAGTGACTGTAAATAAATAGGCTTGAAAAGATATAGTCCTTAGTTATTTCTTCTTTTTGGTCATTTGTTTTTGTTTTAAAGCAATGTGACAGCTTCCAATAGCAAACACAAGCGTTCTTCCTGACTGGGATTGAAAGACTAAACACCCCTGCAGATACAGGATATTCTTCTTTCACTACTACTGCTGAACTTTTTGGAATACTGATGACTTGTCCAGCAGCCTCAAATGTATCCGGATGTTATCAGGTTTTTAACATTATAATCTGGAGGACTCTGGAAAGTGCTGAGGTTTTGGGAAGAAGAAAAGTTTATTTTTGGTTTTATTACAAATTTAAACTTTGTGGATTTTTTTCCAGGCATTATCAGTTACCAGGTTCAAGCTGGGTAAGCCCACTAGAAAGTTTCAGAAAAGCCTGAGAAAAAGGCAAGTTTATCCCCTTTCCCCCCTGCTCTTTTTTCCCATCCTGCCTTAAGAGTGTTGTTAGACAGGGTAGACTTAAATGAAATCTCAGACTGGCATCTTGCTGACCTCAACCCCAGCTGGCTAAACCCTTGGTATCTACCAGAGAGCAGACACCAACCCAGCTGCGTGATTGCAAAATAGAGAATCTGGCATGAGGAACCAGATCCATCCCACTGTCTGGAACTGTTTAAAAAACAGCTTCATTTCTCCCTCTCCCTGGTCCTTCATTGACCAGGAGCAGGCTTGACATCTCAACCAGGGCAGCACAACACCACAGTCCTGTGCCTGCAGGACTGCATGTGCCACACACTTGAGAAGGAAATGCTACTGCTACCACCACGTGATGTTTTAAAGGGACCTCCAAGTTTTAAAGCACACACCAAAACACCACTTCCTTATCAGGAAAGGACTTTTTTTTTTCCAGTTGCTTTGTAAAAATTAAGATAAACATCAGAGCATCACTGTCATGTTAATAAAAAGTTACTGCAGTTTAAACAACCATCACATGTCTCGATACACTCACCTGTCACACAGACAGAAGCAGAACAAACAAAAGTGAGTTCATTACCTGTACTCAAAACAATTTGATCGTCCTCTGTCTTCCCTTCCATTATGGACTCACTGACAGGGTCCCCTTTTCGGCTCCCTATCTTTGAGAAGCCACCTGAGAGAGAGGAGAAGATGGCCCAGCCGAAGTGGCCCTGCTGCTCGGCGCTCCTGCCGCCGGCGTGCGGGGCGGGCTCGGACAGAGAGCGGCTGAAGGGAGCGCGGAGCGGCCTCGGCCTGGCCGGGAACAGCGTCTCAGGCAGCTCCCTGTAGAGACTGTCAGCACTGCGAGCATCCACACTCACAGAGCTTTGGGCAAGGCTTGGCTCACTGCAGTCCTCCTTCAAACTGGAGGAGCCCTCTCTTTTCCTTACCCTCCAGGGAGACCAAGGATGTGTTTGCCACCTGTATGCTCCAAGAGGTTTCTCTGAGTCAAAACTCATCTGTTTATTGAACTTCTTGCTTTTCAGTCGGTGGTACCAATGGTAGTCCTTCAAGGCAGCTGTGCCAGCATCTTGTTCTGACAAAGATCTTCTGAAGGTCCTGGGAGAAAGGCTATGATGCTTTTTGAAAGCACTCATTTTGGGTGCTGGCGCTTCACTTACATTCCTGTTGCTTGTCACGTAGCTGGAGTTCCTCACTCACCAGTTGACATCCCCAGTTACTTGGTTCATGGCTCTGAACTGAAATGCAGCCGAGGTTCCTCCTGAAGACCTTGAGCACCAATCCCAGAACCAGGTGTTCCTACATGTCCACAAGAAGGACGTGCTCTCACCTGTAGCACACCAACTCCTAACAGCACACAAAGCCTTGCTGAGCTTGCTATCGCTTCCTGGGCTGTCACATTTCTGCACCAAGCTCTCAGGAAATGACTAAAAGAGCCCAGCAATGAAAGCCCACAGGGCTGTTCTGTGCCAATCACACTTCACTTTTTTCAGTCTACATTAAAGATTTGCTTAAAAAAAAAAAAGAATGCGAAAGTACTTTGCTCTAGAGACACAGCAACGTCTCAGAAAAGCGTGGAAAAATCGCAGTATTCAACTAAGAGTCATGCACGTGTTCTTCAGTTAAGTAGCAAAATATATTACTATATATAGTTAAGTATAAAGTTTCTATTTACCACAGGTATGTTGTATCACTTAAGAGCACCTCAGAGCTGCCTTTTCGAGGAAGGTAATACAGGCAAATTCATCAGAATCAAGTGCTGGAAGCATGAGACAGGAAAGCAAAGAGGAGGAATGGAGGAAGCAGAAAGAACCCTGCAACTCAACGCAGTGAGAGTGTAAATACACTGAAGGGAAATAAGTAAAGAGGAGGAGAGAAGGGACCGAGAGGGTGGGTGGGACTTCACCAAACACAGAGCAAAGGGAAGGGTTTGAGGCATGGCAAACAGAACAGGGCAGCAGGAAGATACTCCTTTTTCTCCTCCCCCTTTCCTACCTCTTTAAGCAGCAGAATAGGGGATTAGTTTTTATAAATCTAGTTGCAATAAATGAGATGGAAAAAATAGTCCTATCTGTTTAACCAAGAGGAAAAAACCCTCTTGCCTTCACTACAATTTAAGAAACAGCTGACCATTCTAAAATCTCATAAAGAAAATATCCGCTGGCAAACGAAGAACAAGCTTGCCAAGTTTTAGACCAGAACACTTAAATCTCAAGTCTGCTCAAATCCCTGAAAATAGGGGGTTTATAATGGAAATGCTGACACACCCTTGGCAATAAAGTAACAATGAAAACGACTCCTCTGGTTAGATAAAATGATAATCTGGTCTGGCAGACCAATAAAGCTTAACTGACCCACTGTGGGATCCTGCCTTTAAGCTATGCTGCCTTCATCAGCCAAAGTACATTCCTGACAGCTGCAGATGCAAAAACTTCCTTAGTTATGTGTATATATGGGAAAGGGTATCACTGCTCCCTAGAACAGAGACCTTTACCTAAAACCTCCTCCAAATAAAAAAATAATTTCTCTACTCAGTAGCAAGTTAGACTTTTCATTTATAAATGACAGGAGCAACTATATAAAAATGACAATGTTTAAGAAGTCACAACAAATAACCCCAGAAACAGAAACAGCTCAGACCTCTAATGCAATTTATGCATCAAATAATGATCCTGCCTCTTGCACTTTGTCAACATCACACTGCTCAGAACTTAAGTCTGGAATGACAAAATGTGCCCATAGCACACCTTTGCCACAATTTCCATCCAGAGCAATGAAGTTTCAAAGAAGCACAAGCAGTGAACACAGAGACACTGGTACTCCTGTGAAAATGAGACACAGACTCCACCTGAAAAAAGTTTTCTGGCTTTGTCTTCTGCTTCTTGATGCCAGGGGCTGCTGATCACCTTTGGTTACAGCCCATCTGGCCCCACGGACTCACACAGGTTCTTTAAAGCCACTCCTGACCTGACCCTCCTCTATTGCTGGTAGCTGTCCTCCTCCTTGATCCCTCTCACCAAGAACAGAGGCTCCACGTTTTCAAGGCTGGGGCAAGCCCAGAAGCACTGAGAACCCCAGTTTTAACTGGGTCTGCTCTTACTGGGTCCCTCACCCCTTCCAGCAATGGGTGCTCCTTCTCCTTATTGAGCCTTCTGCTGCTCATGTGGCAGCAGTACTTTGGCCAAAAGCTTTGAATCAGGCTGGCTGGGGAAGCAGGCTGTATGGAACTTCAGCAGCATGAATAAATCCGACGGATGATGGGGATGTGGTTCACTCCAGTGGCACAGGCCATCATCAGCAGGGAAAGCTGAGAATGTGAGGCAGGTTTCTGGTCAGCTCTGCAAGCTGTGTTTGCACAGATTTCCACAGACACACTGACATCTCCTTTTGGGTTGGGAGCACGGAAGGGCAGGAGAGGACAGAAAATGCAGATAGATGGTGCAGGAGCTGAAGCTGTCCTGGGCTGGCTTGCTGTGGATTTCTAGTGTGCTTTGTAACTCCCACGGATCTCTGCCAGGCTGGGCACCCACACAGACCATGCTCTAGAAACAGCCCTTGGAGAGCCCTTACCTGCCCTATCAGAGTGCTTGGTACCCCTGAGGAATGGCTCAGCTCAGACAATACGACCCCAGCTGCACCAAGGCAGGGATTCAGCACAACAGCACTTTGGACAGGACAGAACTTTGGGCAAGACACCAGTCTCTGCATGAGGACAGAAATGATCATCAGGGTTCTCCTCTTTCAACACCGTTCTGTGGACACCTGACTGTACAGAAAGCTCCCTCCATCCCCTTCCAAATACAGCTGGCAGTGCATTGATCAGTGACTCACACAGACCACCCATTTCAGCAAGGGAACACAGAGAGATTAGCCACGTCTCAAGTTACAGCACAAAGCAACGTGCAAAACCAGTTATGGGTTAACTGCTGCTCCAAACTATTTTTATTGGTGTGGCCAGGGGTTGGACCACAGCTCTGTACAGACCTAACAATACAGAGAAAGGCTTCAATAAGCACTCTACGTGAAGCCCAAGAACATCAAAGTCACAGTTTAGTTAAAGTTTTAATAATATTGAGAAGGGTTTTTACTTTTTTCTTTTTTTTTTAACTTCTGATTTCACTTTTTATTTCATGTTACCACCGCTCAGAAGAGCACATTTCATGATCAAAGGAAAGTTCCCCTTGGCCTAGCTTAGGTTTTGTAGTGTACTCTAGGGCATGTAAAAGGGTCTTTCTCAAAGTGCTTCTAAAAAGGCAGAGAAGGTTTACATGTTTATTAACATAAAAACACTGACAAACAAGTTTGCTTAGTCTACCAATAAGACAATTCTTTTAAATAGCTAACTCAAAAATTTTAGCCTGGGCTTTGAGTCAAATTGATCTCTCCCTTCCTTACACACATCATCAGCAGCAAGGACGATGTTCAAAAACCCCCTTTGTCTGCACTAATTCAATGCCACTGAGTTAAAATTGGTCTCAAGTGGCTCCAGCATTCCTTGTGTCCACAGAACATGCAGGCAAGTAATCCAGAAGGCAGAACTTTCTCCTTGATGTGCAGTCCAGTTACTCGGGCCCCAGTCCAGTCCTTCCAGAGCAGCAGTTTCCCCTGGGAAGCATTTCACAGTCTCAGTGTCACAGAGAAATCAGCTTACAGCAGGGGCTGCCACTGGATTAGTGATGTGAGATCCCTGAGCCTCCCACGCAGCTGGCAGCAGGTAAAATAATGGCAGGGGAAGAAGCGAGTTTGTCAATTAAGCTGAGAAAATCTGAAATATTTTCACTCTTGTTTTTAATACCAGCTGCCTACAAACGTGATCCTCCACTAGCAAATTTTCCTCAGTTTTCTTTTTTTTTTGGTAGTGTTTGCAGTTCATTGTGCCAAATCATTCATTTAGCTTTTCAGAAAATTACTATTTTCTTCCTAACAATCCAGTCACTTAATCATCACATTTGACATGTTTAACAGCATTATATTTCACTACTCCTAGATATTTAAGTAATTTATGCACAAAATGCAGATTTGCTATGCTGGAATGTAACTGTATTTCAGCTTTAAGATTGTATTGGGAAAACAATCTCTCTTAACTTTGTAACATTTCACAGAAAATATACACAAGCAGCCTTACATTTGCACCGAGCATATGAAGATGAATCTTTGCCAAGGGCCTCCTGTGTGGGAATTCTGCTCTCCACCATTCAGCTCTCCAGAAAAACTACCCAGCTCTGCTGAATGGAGCTTCAGCAATTTCTCAGAGTATGTTGGTTAATAAATACTACCAGCCAATTAAAAAAATAAAAAAGCAATACCACAGAAAGCCCCAAGTGCACCATTGCCAAGCAGCTGTAAGAAGGAAAACCCGGCTCTGATGTTACAAATTAATGTTTAATGCCTGCTTACTCTCTGGAAGCTGTCTAGTGCTTGAGTGAAGGCACTACAATGTGTAAAATTTGAGTTCATAGCTTATATTGTAAAAAAAGGATGAACTGCAATGTCCCATGACTGAACTGCTCCAGTCTAAATTAGTTTTGGATGAAACAAACTGACCAATTTCTCTTCTCATTTTTTACTGAGACATAGAGGGGAAAGGGGGAAAGGAAAGAGTTAAAAGAGTAAACAAAGCAAAACCAAAATGCCCCACAACCAACATCCATGATAAACCCTGAACATTTATTCACCACACTTGGTTTCAACCAAGTCCTCTCTTCTAATTAAGAAAATCAGCAGGCTGAGAAAACACCACTTCTGAAATGATTCCAGCTTAAGTCCCCAACAACCAGCCATCAAATGAGCTTTCAACTGTAGAAAAGTAAATCAAACTGCACCCTGTATCCTCCCTAGAGGAACCAGAAGGAATACAGAGGGTCAGGGACCCTGGATTTAGCAGTCTAGCTGCCCTTAGCTGTCTTCCCATTTAAAACCAGCCCAATGCTCAGTGCATTGCAGCAGTTCGTGGAGGAGTAATCAATACATAAAGCAGGAATGAACACCAAAGTTTTCCAATTGACCCAACTTGACATGTCGTTAAATAGCACAGAAGATGAAAGATTTTTCCTTCCCTTTAAATTAGAGACTTTTCAAAATATTAAGTTTTGTTTATGCAAGGCTAAGTAATTAATGACCTAACATCCCCTTCCCATCTCCTATCACCAAGATGCATCTGTTTCCCCCTGCAACATTTCCTGCAGGTGGATATGACTTTTCCTCAGTGCAGTGCAGACCAGTGCACCTGACTTACTCCACCTCTTAATATTTAGTGCTAATTAAGGTTTAGAAGTTACACAGAGGACGAGTGGAACAGCGCCTTAGAAATTGTTGCATTTGGGGTTAGAGCGGCTGGAAGAGCGAGGCTTGGAATTGGCGTGGCTGGAAGAGTGAGATCCCTTTTACTGAGCCCAGACTAGAGCTCCTGAGAGCAAAGCTGCCACACGTGCCTCTCAGGAGCCTGGAGCTGGCCAGGCCTTGCAGTGACCACACTGCAAGCTCACCTGTCCCACATAAATCAACATATGCTGCTTGCACGATCACTACGCTGAGAGTGAAGTGCCTCTGCACAAGCTAAAAGGTGACACTAGAGCATTTAAATGCCACAGAGCACCTCATTTTCCTCATCTCAATTTCAGTGCCAAGGCAGGCTGTCACTGCTGTACCTGCCCCATGACTCCAAGCCCAACCTGTCACTACAGCTGCAGCCAGCCAGCCTGACTCAGCTCTGCTCTTGCCATGGTCTGGCTTCTGAAGGCAGGGACTGAAAACTCTTCAAGATGCACAGGAATTTCTACCTGAACATGAGGAAGAACTTCTTCACTGTGCAGTGACCACACACTGAAAGCGATTGTCCAGAGAGGCTGCGGAGTCTCCCTCACTGGAGATATTCCAGAGCTGCCTGGATGCCATCCTCTACTCTGTGCTCTGGGATGACCCTGCTTGAGCAGGAAGGTGGGATCAGGTGATCTGCTGTGCTCCCTTCCAACCTGACTCATTCAGTGATTCTGTGATTTCTGCCCTCTAATTCCCTGGCAAAACTGCTACAATTTCTCTGCTGATGCAAACTCCCAACGTGAAACTCTCCTGGTTTCATTTTTCCACGCTGTTACCGTGATCAGCATGAGAAGCTGCTACAGCCCTGTCAACTGAGCAGTGCAGAGAGAGATAATATAAATTTATGAGATGCTGGGCTTTGGATGGATGCCAGGAAATGTTAGCAATAAAATCCCATTTCAATACATTGCGAATAAACCCGAAGAGCGGTGATGCCAGGTTTTCATTTCACTAGCAATCTCTTGTTGTTGTTGTTGACGACCAAACACAGCTCGTGCCAAGTTTCAAGGGCCATAAAAATGTACATTTAAGAGCCAGCCAGACACACGCAGCGGCTGAGCCCACACGCAGCTGGGAGCCACCCCAGCCAGCCAAGGGTTTTAACAAAATGCACTGGTGCAAATAAATAAATGCATGACCTGGGGGTAAACACACCAGCAAGGGCTCTGCAGCACAGGAAGGCATAACAGCAGAATAACCTGTGTGGAGCAAGTGGAGGCACTCCCCTCAGAAATTTGGAGAGATTTAGGGATTTCTGTGAAGAAGGTGAGCCCTCAGCCCTGGCTGGTGACACTTCTCCCACAGGTCTGGCTCCTCTGTGGCTTTAACACTGAGCTGTGAAGCCACTGACACACACAGGGAGCTCAGGCTGGGAGGAAACCCTCTGGAGCCACAGATCACCAACCTGGGCCCCTGGAGAAAGACAGCTGCACTCACCTACCTCACTGCCAACTTCTGCAACTCTACAAATAAATCAACATGTTTGTATAAATATATAAACGTTGACTGCAGAAAGAAAAAAGCACTTATGCCCAGTCTGACATCCATTTCTTCATGATTACAGGTTGGGCTTAGCACCACCAGAAATATTGTACATGAGCTGCTCATTTCAGTTTTTAATAGCCTTGTTTTTCAGCAGGCAAAATTAACTTTCCGTCATCCCTCTTCATTCCCAACTGAAGTGTTTGGGATTTTTGTGGAGAAAGTGGGGGAAAAAACCATTACTGCTGCAATCTTCAAGCAAGGGTTTTACCAGCAAAACACAGTTTTATTGCTAGAAGGGATCCCTGTGTTCATCAAACCAACTGCAGCCTAAACTACAAGGGGGGAAATACAGTTACAGTATATAGGCAACTCAATGGATAAAATCCCCAAAATGGTGCTGGTAACTATGCCCAAATAACATTTATTCAACTTTATTCAAACTTTCCAGCCTTTATTTTTATGTAACTAGAAAGGAACACATCCTCACTGCAGACTACTGCAAAAATAAGACCTACCAACTCTGCACCAAGGATGTTAGGAGCTGGGTTTGTAATTTCATTCCATATATTTTTTAAATTAGCTGCTGTATCTGTTATTTTATTTATCATTTATTTATTATCTTATTTTATCCTTTTTTAGAGTGAATAAACTATCTTTATATCAACAACTTCTTCACACAATATTAGTTTTGTAAATAAATTTAAAAATGTAAATATATTTTCAAAGCTTCCCAAACACTGGAAATCCCACTGTAGGAGCCAACTGGCAGCAAGAGATAACCACCAGCTAATTGACAACACTGCAAAATCACTGGAGAGTATATTCTTACAGTGTATATAAATAAAGAACTTTAGCAACATGCGTAATTAAATTCTTATATTCATCATTTAAACACCACCAGTAATAGAATTACTCTGTCTGCTGTGACGACCTTTCAGTCTGAATCCAACCATGAGCCCAAAACTGCCAAGTGCACCACTATGCCATGTCCCTGGACAGCAAAACACAAGGAAGAATTTACAAAACTAGAATTATCTAAGCTCTGAATTTAGGTAGGGAAATTCCTTGAGCTGGATGAAAACTATCCTAACGTTCACCTTGCAGCCCTATCAGAATGCTGTGTTAATATCAGCAAATAAAGTGCAATAGCTGACAACGAGTGACAGCTGGAATTTAGGATTAAACCTTCATCTAAATGGAGAAATAAACTCCAGAGAGGAAAGATGAAACATCCTGGCACTTCAAAATGCCAAAAGTCCGAAATTAAAACAAACCAAAATGACAAAAAAAAAAAAAANAAAAAAAAAAAAAAAAAAAAAAAAAAAAAAAAAAAAAAAAAAAAGAGATGGGGAGGGGAAGAAAAAAGAGCCTTTCTTAAAACAAATGACGTTCTAACTAGCAGAGTTTTCTGACAGAGCAGCCTGGAATCAGTGCAGAAGCCACATGTCAGGGACAGGGTGAAGATCTCCCCACTGCCAGCCTGGGCCCTCTGCGAGCTCCAGGCCTGCAGGAGATCCCAGGGATGAGGCAAGGGGACCTGCAGGCACCAAAACATCTCGGAGAGAGAAAGGAGCACACCCCCTTTGGCTGGACCTCCGTGCCTGCAATCAAAGAATGATTAAAGATGTCCAGTGTGGGAGGTGGCTCGTGATGCACGATGTGATCTCTGAGAGATGAACCCGAGTGTCCCAGCACTGGCCTGGGAACTGAGATGTACAGAAAGAGCCTCTCCCCAAAGGGAAAGATGCAGAAGAATTTCAACCTTTGAGGGGAAGGGAGGAGGAGAAATAAGAATTTCTCTTTCAGAGACTGTTTAAGGAGCTAATTTGTGACACGTGCATGCATTTCCTCACCACAAAACAAAACAAAGAAGTGGCCAATGTGCAAAAGGATTTGCACGAAGCACAAGTCATGGCATCCCAGGCAGGGTCCCCAGCCACCAAGGCCACCCTCAGGACTGTCAGCTGCACAGGGAGCCCCATCCTGCAGGAAGCCATGCACAAACACTTCATCCCTTTTGTGCCTTTTCACTCGTTATTATGGGAGCAGAGATCACTTCTGTTTCAAGTTCCAAAATGACTGGTTTTGTTTCATTAGGTGTGAACACCAGATGACCAGAACTGCCTCTCTCTGAGGTCAATCCTTCCCAAATTGAGCACAGTCCCATTTGTAAGTCTGTGCAAGCAGCACTTTCAGTAGGCAGCCACTGTTAAGCAATCTCTTTAAAAAAAAAACATTCTCAATTATTTTCATTGCAAAAAGTGATTTTTTAACCAAAAGGTTTAACAGAATCATGAAAAAACAAAGGAAGCAAACCCCCCAGAACTGCATGCTCTCACTTAGAGCAAAATCCTCTGCAGTTGTCATTTCTGAAATGCCTTTTTTTTGTTTTCTCACTTCATTGTTAAAAGGGAAAATGAGCTGCTATTTGCTACTTCTACCTTAACCACACTAGCACTGCTCCATCCTCACCAGGCAGCATGGAACTGCTGTGAACAATAAAGTCTGACTTTGAAATTGTACCTTGAAGCCTCAAACCAACCTGCCAACAAGTCCAGAGTATTTGCGCCAAATACAAAACACAAAGGCAATCCGAGTTCTACAAAAACACAAGCAGCCACCAGAGCTAGACTAAATTAATGAGCATGTGTATTCCAATTCCAACAGACAGGACAGCTCCCGTCTGGCTTCACTTAGGAACTTGTTATAATCTCTGCCTTATAAAAAGGTTTTTACACATATGAAACACTCATATACCAGTGAGACATAAAATCAGGATGTAATCAAATCTCCACAGTTTTATGTACAAATCCCTCGGGACTTCAAGCTGCAAAACCAAACGTGAATAATTGCGTATATTTTCTAATAAAGTCCATGTGCTCTGGGGCACAAGTACACAAGTTTTCAAGGGCTCTGCATAATATTTTTGGAGGTATTTCCACTTCAAATAAGCAATCCAGTTCAGCAGAGATAAACACGCACACACATCAGTGACCTTGTTTAAACAATGCACCAATCACTGTGATAAATCTGGTTGCCAAATCTAAATATAGACTTTTAGGAAAAAACAATGGAGTTTGAGTAGAAGAGGCCTTCTATTTACTGTTTACCTAATTATCCCAATGAATGTGCAGTTTGGCCTGTGTCCCCTCTTCCCACTTTCCCCCCGGGAGCCAAGAGGGCTCTGGCTGTTGCTGGAATCCCAGCGTGATCCGGCACATTGGATGCTCCAAGTGCACTTGGTGCACTTTCAAAGCTTGTCTCACAGTTTGGGTATGTGCACACTCTGCTTCCCCCAGACAGCCCCATGCCTGACACAAGGCAGATAGGCACTGCAGGACTGACTCACTGCTACAGAAACAGGCTGTTTAAAAAAAATTTTAATTTTTTTTTCAAATGAAGGCATGGGAGGAGGAAGAAAAATCCCATTCAAAACCCACTCTTAAGTTTCCAACTTCGGGTGCCCGAGCAGGAAATGAGGGGAGGAGGGAGCAGAGGGCAAAAGGAGGAGGAGAAAGTTCTTCTATTCAGGGTTGTATTTTTAGACTATTACTAATTTGGTTTTGTCATTGTGCTACAGAAGCTAAACCTGTGTGAATTAAAGCAGCATTATCCTTTCTAATTTTTGCTCAGTCCAGGCTGCAGCCTTAACCTAATCTCCTTACATGGGACATGGCAGGGCATTTGCTTTCCCTGCCCTGCTCTGGCTCATCTCTTTCCACCAGATATTCCTGCCTGCAGCACACATCCAGCCATGGATTCCCCCTCTTCCCCAAAGCATTTAAAAAACAAGGAGAATTCCCCTATTTTGTGATTGGCAACAAAAATCTACGTACTGAGGACAGCAAATCTGAAATCCTGATTTTTTGTGAAGTATTGCATGATAATGGGATTTATAACCACAATGGATGGGAGGGAACACCACTGAAATGCTTTTCCATCTTGCTAAAAATACTCACATCTGAAAGTGTCTTTGCCCTTCTTGATTTATAGATATTTATAAGCCAAATTTTGCTGGCCAGGCTGAGGCTAGAGGAGAGAAATCTGTGCTCTTTATTCCCTGCTCTATTTTAGTCCCTAACAGTAATGCATCCCATTTATACTTATTGTTTCAAAGCAAGTTAGTTTTAACTTGTACTTTTTTTAACAAGTTTCTGTCCCCAGCTGTCATTATTAGGGTTATTGTCAAACTATTTTTTTATTTCCTTTCTCCATGTTTGCACAGCATGGGCCCAACCCATTTGTGACTTCCCTCCCTGGATGCAAGTTGCCACACATAGATCAATTACAGAGAAATACAATGACTTACAGTAAAGAAATCATTTGGGAAAAAACAAACATATGGACCTCAACTTATTTATAAATATCTTCAAAAAGGAGCCTGGAAACATCCCACCCCAGGCTGGTGGTGCACAAGGCAGAAGTGGTGGGGAGTGGCAAGGGAAAAGGCAGGCAGACAAGGATTTTATTTTTTGTCGTATCAAAGTTTTGTTTTATTCTTTCCAGAAAAACAAGAAAGGCCAGGAAATCCTCAGAATTTGGCATTCCCAACACCAGCTCTTTAGATGAACACAAGGTCCTCGCTTCCTGTTCCCTCCTCACTTGACAGCAAGTGAGGACAGAGCAGGACAATGCCAATGTCAGGAATGCTACAAACACAGAAAAGCCCTGTAAGTCAACCCTGTGCCAAATGGGGGTTATTCTATTTATTTCTATTCCATACTAATGCATCCAGGTTTTTTTAACTATGAAAACCCAGGTGAGGTCTTAGAGTCACTAAACCTTTGCCTACACTTGTCATTTCTGGACCAAATGATCAAAGATTAACTGGCCAAGCCTCCTGCAAAACAATCTCTTCTCTGACCACCAGCAGCCAGAAGAATTTGGGGGTAGAGGTGGTTGAACAGGAAGGAAGGACAAAAGAAAAGATCCCAAAACTCCAAACAACCTTCTCCCCACTTGCAACCCTGCTGTAGGGGAAAGGAGGGGACATGGGGACCCAGGTAGTGCTTCTCCAGCTCCCAGGAACGGCATGGAAAAGCAGGAAAGGTGATGGAACACACAGAGAATCTCCTTTCCAACCCACACCTCAGGCTACAGCTTTGGAGCAGCTGTGCCCTCCTGCATCCCCACCAGAGTGCCAGGCACAAACAGCTTTAGACTAAAAGGTGCTGGTGAGCAGGATTGACACCCAATTCTGAGACCACGAGAAGCTGCTGTGGTTTCACCATCATGCAGCTGGCAGGATGTCCAGCAACAGGGGCCAAAATTCACCTCCCTATACAAACACATGTTTAGGGACAACTGAAATCAAACCAAAATCAAGTTCTTCCTGTCTGAAAAGCTGTCAAGCATATCAAGTCCTTCTTTTACATTCTTGACTGTCCAGAAAAATGACGTAAGAAAACTGATTATTACTCTAGAATAAATTGTAGTAGAAGACAAGGGGGAAAAAAAGGGCAAATCTGAGTTTATCTTCTTCAAATATGAACCCCTCAAGGAATATAATTTGCTGCAATTAAATACAAAAAGCCAATCCTCAAGTTAAGCCATAACAAATCACCTTGAGAGTTGAATAAATTGTGGTTTGGTTTGGGGGATTTTTCAGTGCATCTGTTAATGCATTTACCTGGCCTGTCAAACACACTTCTGAATTTCTCACACCAGATGAACACAGCATCCAGAATAGAAAGTGGGCACGGCAGTCTGGGAGCACTGAGAGAACCATTTCAATACAGAGGCTTTGAATATTTAATTATTGAACCAGAAAGAAGTCTCAGATCTCAGCTTGTGTCATATAAAACTTGACTGAACTTATATGCACAAAGAGAGGAGGTTTAGACCAGATATTGGGAAGAAATCCCCCCCTGGGAGGGTGGGCAGGCCCTGGCACAGGGTGCCCAGAGATGCTGTGGCTGCCCCTGGATCCCTGGAGTGTCCAAGCCCAGGCTGGATGGGGCTTGGAGGAACCTGGGATGGTGGGAGGTGTCCTGCACATGGAAGGGGGGTGGAACAAGATAAACCTTAAGGTCCTTCCAACCCCAGCCCTCTGGGATTCTGTGATAAAATCATCTACCAGATGCAGCAACGTCACCGTGGAAAGCTGCACATCTGCCATCTAACTTTTGGATTGAGGCTCTCACTGATACCCAAGTGCTTGAAAAGAGCTGATAATACTACAGATACTTAAAAAAAATTAGTTGTTGATATCTAAAATAACTCTGATTCAGTTTTTAGCTGTAAAGGGTTATCTTAACAAGCTCTCTTTTGAGTCTGCATTTCAAGTCTTTCCTGTCTGGATCCCCAAAGATTAGATGCAGGCCCTATTTCTGATGCACAGAAGGCATGAGCTCCTTTTTCTCTCTTGTTTTCTTTGCTCCCCATCATCCACAGATGATGTTCCCCAAGCAGCTGAGCAGTGGAATGCTCTGTTCCCAGAGCCAGCACCATGAGTCACTGTGTACTCACAAGTCAGGGTACAAGATCTCCCAACACTTTCCCCCCCAAATCTCAACCACTTCACGAATTTTCATTGTGCCTAAATTAAAACAGCTTTTGTTATCAAGTGAATAAAAATTCACATTTCCTGCCAAGCCACTAAACCACATTTAAATGGCAGAATGTTCACCCAATTAAGCATTTCTGAGTGGTTTTGGTGGAAGTTCAGCAGAGAATGACTTTGCAAAGCTGCAGTGGTCATCCTGACACAAGGAGGATAACTAAGCCTGTGAAATCCAAACAGAATCAACAACTAAACATTTACTGGATCTCAGAAGTACAGCAAATCTAAAACTCCCTGCTCCCATTGGGCTCCTGTACCCTGTGGGAGCTCTGGCCCAGAGCTGACCTTGCAGGAGCACTTTGTTGTTCTGAGGTGTTTAAAACCTTTCACTTTGGTGCTTGTGGTTTTACAATTCCACAGTTTCGAGCAGCTCATCAAAGGAATCTGTAAGCAAAGGTGGGAGGACACAAATACCTCCTAAACTGCCTTTGTTAACTAATCAGTCTGCAGTGGAATTTGAAGTCTGCAAGAAGTTTTCCAGAAATAGTGCATGATTTATGCAGAGATGATTGCACATCAATTTCTTATTCAGAATCTTTGTCACATTCACTGGGGAAAAAAGTTGGGTTTATTTCTGTCCTTCATTCTTCTGCCCTACTGGGTTCTTTCAGTCACTTTTCCCACTTGCTCTCCTCTGCTCTCCCCATGCAACAAACTATCAAACACAGCCAATAAATGGATTAAATCCCACAAGCTTTCCTGTTGTAGTCACTGTACTTTTCACAGCTGAATAGTTTATATCCATTCAATTCCCATTTACAGGGATTGATCACTGAAATGAACAGGACAGTTCATCCACCTGCAACTCTGCTTTCAGCCTATTTTTGGAAATCCTTCTTATAATCACAACTCTAGACTATCAAATGAATCACAATTCAATAGATTCAATACTGCAAAAAAATTCTAACAATTCTAGAAGTCTAATTCTAAAAATTCTAATTCTAAAAGTCTAACACCAATTCACCAATTTTTTCTTTTTAAAGCTGGCAATGAAAGAATATTAAAATAGAAGCTGCAGCTCTTTTATCATTAAGACCTCTAAATTTTGTACTACACAGATATTAAAGGAACTTCTGAATGAACCAGAAGGTGGCAATTTCTGGGTAATCCCACCAAAGCCAGAAAAAGGCAGGGGGAAGGGAAATCACTGCTCTCGCGTTCTTTTCCTATTATTAAATGCAATACAATTAAATCCAAGGGTTCCTTGTAAAATAACTGAAGCCAATCACCACAAACTACACTACAGGGAAAATTAGGCAGAATTTATGCAGCAATTCAGGAGAGAATAGTGACACACAACACAATGTCTCACTAGAGGGTGAAAAAATGTGCAGTTAAAGCTCAGAGACTCAGAGCCAGAAATAAGAGGGGGAACAAGGAAGAGAGGGGAAGGGCAAGGGAAGAGAAGGAAGAAACATGTGCTCATTATCTCAAGAGCTTAACTCCAGAGATCCCAGAAGGAGCAAAGAGGCAGCAAAAAGATTCCAGTGCAGCAGCTCCTGACACAGACAGGTCTAATGCTGCCATTACCTCGCCATACACATTTGACAGTTCACGTGGAGCCCTTGAAATCTGACAGGTAGAAAGCTGCAATTTAGCAAGAATAGTTATTGAAAGCATTTACCCAGGAAAAAGCTGGTAAAGGATGAGGCCACTGCCTGTGATTGCCCCAGAGAGTACCTGGCCATGGCAAAAGTTTCATACAGGGACTTTTAAGACTTTAAAATCTACAGACACAATCAGGAAATTAATGTTTGTATTGTTTCTGACTGGCCTAATTATAACTTTCAGCCCCAGAGTTACTTTCAATGTTCACAAAACTCAGTTTAAATTCACTCTTCCTACTACCTAAGCTATCATCTAATTTGTTATCTCCTCTCAGGCCCTGCTAGAACTGAAACTGCAAACCTCATTTTCAAAACTAATTCTCTTACTGTTACCTGCTAACAACCCTCAGGATTATAAATTTAATCATAATAACAAGTGAATATGCTGACAAGCAAACCCAAATACTTCCAGTGTTTACACCAGCAGCATTAATTAGTGTTTTGTCATGTCAGAAAGTGATTGCAAATTTACCTGCACAAGGAAAGTGATTGGAACAATACAAGTAGCAGTATTACTGAAGAGGACAGACAGAGATGCAAGAACAGGAAAAAGGTTGCTTTTAATATAAGGTACCCTGTGAGACAATACAATTTATTGCTAAAGTAATTTGTTACTAATCTAATTTTTTTTAAGAGACTAAAATGTTTTCATTATTTAAAAAAAAAATTAAAAGAAAAATATATATTAAGTTCCCAGCAAACAGAAATAGGAATTTTACTTTACATAGCTCAATTTCCTCCCCCTCCTGCAATTATCTGTCTGCAGAGGAAATAGCACACAACATTCTGTGCCTGGCTAGGAGGTTCATAAGAACAATGAATATACGAGGTAATACCATGTTATTTTTACACAGATTCTTTTCTTTCTTGTTTTGTTGTTGTTAGTTTCTAAAGAGTATTCAAAGCCTTTCTGCAGACAGGATTCTGATGGCTCCATGACAGAAGAATGCAGCACTGCTCAGTGCAAAACAGATTTTGAATATTTCTGACACCTGTGCTGCAAGACTGTCATTAAACGAGGTGCTTTTCTCAGTAAACATGTTCTGTAACATGTTCATTTGAATGGGCAGCAGAAATGTCACTGCACTTAGGTGATTAAATCCAGACTGAAACTCCCTCAGCCGTGGGTCCTGACAGGACAGCTCAGCAGTTACCACCCTTAAAAGCCATCCTGCTCTCTATGAAGGTAAAGGTCCCTTATAAAGGATATATCCCTATAAAGGGATATCCCCTTATCCCTATAAAGGATATATCATCCTCAGCACCCTCAGAGTGAAAACATTCCTCTATTTTTGCTGTTCCCCATACCATAAGCACTAGAAAAAAGAAAAACTCCAAGTGTCCTTTGTGCTTCTTTGTAATGTTTCCTTCCTGTGCCATTTCTTTTTCTATCTCACTGCTAATTGCAGTGATCCTTTCATCCATGGACTGGTATGGAGAGCTGGGCAGCAGCCTGGGATTACAGAACCAAGGTCCCAGCTCCCATCCAACCCCCTGCAAACACAGAAACCACACTGGCTTCAAGCATGTGCTTTCCCTGGGGCAGAAGGAGTGCCTGTATTTACACACCCTATCCAAGTGCTTTTTCAATGGGTACACTTGTTCCAGGATCACATTCCCTACACCTCATTCTCCTAGCATCCTCAACTTCCTAACATCCTGCAGGCATTTAAAAACCCATTTAACACACCTCCTCACAGTGTAAATAGTGAGATTTAAGGGAAAAAGCCAAAACAGCACAGCCCTCCAGGGGTTCTGAAATCATGCTGCAAGTTATCAAAGCCAAAGGCTATTTACATGTTGCCCTATTGGCTGTGCTTCCCTTACCAAAGAATTATGCTTTCAAACAGTGACAGACTAAAACTTCTCTGAAGAAATGTACACAGGGTATGTACACAAAGGAAATGTGTGCTCTTGTCACTTAATACTTGCTAGACTTGCCTAAAAAGCCCCTCCATGTTAATTCTCAGACTGAATTTTTCTTTATGTGAAATTTCGACTGGAATAATTCCATTCTCCTTATCCCTGAAAGAAGTAAAAGGGGCCTAGAAGAGACCTGGAAAGGGACTTTTGACAAGGACATGCAGTGACAGGACAAGGGGGAATGGCTTCACATTGACAGAGGACAGAGTCAGATCAGATATTGGGAAGAAAATCTGCCCAGTGTGAGTGGGGAGGCCCCGGCACTGAGTGCCCAGAGAAGCTGTGGCTGCTCCATCCCCAGAAGTGTTCAAGGTTCAAGGGCACTTGGAGTAACCTGGTCTAGTGGAAGGTGTCCCTGCCCATGACAGGGAGGTTGTAATGAGCTGATCTTTAAGGTCCCTTCCAGCCAAACCATTCCACAGTTTGTTTTCACTCAGCTTTTTTTTGCAGAGACTGGGTAATTTACCCAAAGTCCCGAGCTATTTATACAGAGATCAAGAAGATCTCCTCTACAGTTTCCTGAATTTATCACACCACATCTGTCACAATGCAATCAAGGACATTACTCTGTTTCAAGTCATATCTCCATTTTTCTTAAAGGTAGAAAGTCAAGGATTCTGAGTGAGTAGGGAGAGACCAGTAAATTTGGGCTAGAAGGGAATAGCATTTGCCAACAAGACCTCCTTCCCAGCAAAGGGCAACACTCGGCACATCCAGTCTGTAAGTTCTACACAAGAGAAGTGCTTGTGCCTGCTCTGCCCCCTCCATGCTCTCAGCTGCAGCCCTGGGAGAGATGGGCACACAAAACTCCTAATTTCCAAGAACAATTTTTCATTAAAATCCACACAATGATAAAATTGGCACTTGGATAGAATTCACCACACATGGGTCAAGTTGTGTCCTCCTATCCTTATCCCAGCCTGGAGCAGTGAAGTTGTCCTGCTTTGGGAGGGCTGTTTCAGTCTTTGATAACTCACCTAATCAGTCCTAATTAGTCAGAGTCATTGAAGAGCCTTCTGCCCTATTAAACAGTCATTCCCTCAGATATGGCACTGCAGAAATTGTTTCCTGCTGTGGCAGTTTGGGATGTCTGCTTGGCAGAACAGCAGCATGAAGAAAGGTGCTTGTACCAAAAAGACACAAGGCTAATAAAATCAATTCTTGACATTTGAGACAGCCTCTTCAAAACAGTCACTGGGTATGCATATAATCACACTCCATAATTACACTAATTTATACAATTAAGAGCTGGATAAAGACCATAAATTTAAACGAAAAACCCCAGGCACAGGCTGGTGCTGCTACTGGAATATTTTAAAATCCAAAATGTCCAACACTGCTGAGGACAATTTCTGTAACCACGCAACACGAGAGCACCTTACTGAAATCCAGAGAGATACTTGCCACCAAATGAAAAGAATAGGAACAAAGTCACAACTCACACAACAGTTTAAATGCTCCTGAGATGCTCGTTTCCTGCAAACTCCCTACTCCCTCCAAAACTTCCAAATTAGACAGACTGCTGCAGCTACAGAGCCAAGCTAAGGCAGAAATCCCAGGGCAGACTTTAAACACACATTCACCTGGATAACCATCTTCTCCCCAGACAAAGGTTTTGGCATTTTCAGGTTGCCATCTCACACTGGAGATGAAAGATGAAAACAACAGCAATACCCAACAGCTCTCTGCCTGCTCCCACATTTCCCCTCCCAGGCACCTAAACCCTTCTGAGCAGTTCTCCCTCCCATCAGACATTTCCCGTACTCACCACTCCATGTCTTTGCCTGCATCAGCATCTTCCTCATCAGGCTTGCCATACTGGAACTTTTACCCGTGTTGCCTAAACCTGCCAAGGCCCAAACCAGGTGGCAGAGGTAGAAGAAGACGCCTGCATCTCGTCTGTGCCGGCGCCGTGGCTGCTCCTGCAGAGGCTGCACAGACTGCAGGAGCAGGGCTGAGCGCACACACACGCGTGCATGCACACGCACAGGAAGCCTGGAACTGAATCAGGATTAAACGGACCCACTTCCTTCTTCAGGCTCCAGAATCCTGGCCGTAAACAAGCACTGCACATTAGCTGAGTGAAGCCGAAAAGCCCAGCAGTGAAGGACAAAAGAAGGGAGTGGCACCAGCAAGGAATAACTATTTTAAATACACAAACATCTTCCCATCAGATTAAAACTAGCTTTTAAATTAGGCAGATTCTGAAGCCATTGTTGTGACAGGGTAACTCAAGACAAACAGGAGACGCTGCTTCCTCCTCTGGAGAGGTCTCCTGGATTTCCAGTACGAAGCGTCCCATAAGCATTCCAAGTGCCTGGTCAAAAAGTGTTCATGAAAAGAATTTCAGTCTCTCCAGGGATAGAAGGCAAAGAAGGGGGAGGCAGATGCAGAAACAAACCCCCAGAAGAGGTACCACCAGCTCCAGCTGAGGAGGAGCAGAGGAGGGATGCTGAGCTTGTGTATGGGTCAAAGCATATGGCTCTGGCTACCAGCCTGCCCCACAAGCCAGCCCTCAGCTCTCCAGGAACAAGGTCAGCCTGGCAGAAATGAGCCTGTGTGCAGGCATTTGGCAGGAGTCAAACACATTCTCCCCAAGAGCGTTTCAAGCACAGCCCGCTCGTGTTGTGGGAGATCTCCACCTCACCACACAAAGCCTCAGGCTCCTCCAGCTTCCAATGGCTTTTCCCCACCATTTTGTGGTGTTTCCCTCACAGCAGCTCCACCTCTGAGCAAACAGAGCACACCACCAGCATGCACCAAACTCTTTTGCACAGACCTAGAGGGCTCTAACCTTTGCTCCACCGCTGGCAAAAAAAGCTCTGTTGATGGAGAAGAGAGAAGACAGGTCAAGCTCTACTGACCCAAAATGCTCAAGAGGAAGATGCTGATTTCTTTGACAACTCCACTGGCTCCCAGCAGGTCCATTCACTTGGCAGGTGGGATGAGCAAGGGTTCAGAGTTCCTGACAGAGACAGCAGCAGCCACTCGTGTCCAGTGCTGCGCTCACAGACACCCTGCTGCAGACTGTGCCAGGCTGGGTGCCTCTGGACAGTGTGAAGGGAGACACACAGACCCAGCCCACCTGCCCTGTCCAGCAGCAGCTCTCCAAACCTGCCTATCTGCTGCCATCAGGGAAGCCTGCCACATGCAAGCATCCTTGGAAGGAGAGAGGGAGGATGGACAGGGTCCATCCCTAAGGGTCAGCCAAACAGGGACCATTCTCACCTTGGCTGGGACACAGACATAGCAGCCCTTCTGCTTGCAGTAATCCAGTGCTTGGAAAATGCCAGTCCAAAGATGGACTTTCCCCAACACCCTGGGGTGGGAAGGGCTCTGCAGCACTAGAGACTGCTCCTGCCTCTGAAAGCACACCAGAGTTACAGCAGTCCTTGGTGTGGAGCCTTCAGCAGGCAGTATCCTCAGGGATAACACCAATGAAACAGTGCCTGAAATCGTGTGGTTTCTCAAGCCAAACCACACTGTGGCTGGTACAAAAGGCTGAGTGAGGAGAAAGCTGGAGCTGGGCAATCCTCAGCCCCAAGATGATAAAAAGTGCCTGTCTGAAAGAGCTGCCATCCTATCTGTTTTCAGATGTGCTTTCTACTTGTCTTTCTCTCAAAGACCACTTATCTCATAAAAGGCCTTTTTAACATCTAAACTAAAACATTGAGAGATCTGCAACTATTCAAAGACCCTTTTTATATTACCATCTTACAAAGTTGGCTAGTGAAGACTCCCATTTTTTCTTACTCTCTTAATAAAGCAACAGCAGATTCTTCTCCCCTCCCCTTTTCACCTTGTCTTTCAAAAAATTAGATTCTTATAAAAGTGAAGTACAATTAAATTGCTGATATCCCTTAAGGTTAACTGCGAGATCAAGGAGTTGGAGTAAAAAATGAAACAGTGCTGCTCTCAAAACCAGAGAATTCATATGAATCTTTCCAGGTACAGTGGGGAAGTTTTACAAGAACCCTCCACATAAGAGAAGCCCAGCTGCAGAGAGGCAAAGGAGCACAGGGCAAGCAGTGTGAAAGCCCAGTGGCCTTTTGCTGAAGGGCTCCTTCTCCTCATTCCACCGTCCAAGCCTGAAAAGCAACACCTCATTATGGAGGATCTGCACACAGTTTCAAACTTTCATTTCCATTTCAGCAGAAAAACTTGCTAGCACGTAAGAGTCAGACTGAGCAAACATCCCTTCCCCTTTGCTCCCCTTCACTTGACTGGGTTTGGGGTGGAGGGGACCTTAAAGACCATCTCATTCCAACCCTCTGCCATGGGCAGGGACACCTTCCCCCAGAACCAGCTTGCTCCCATCTGGCACTGAACACTTTCAGGGATGGGGCAGCCACAGCCTCTCTGGGCACCCTGTGCCAGGGCCTCACCACCCTCACAAGGAAGAATTTCTTCCCAATATCCCATCTAACCCTGCCCTCTGTCAGCCATTCCCCCGTATGCCTTTGTACAAATTCCCTCACAGCTCTCTTGAAGCCCCTTTAGGTATCAGAAGGCACTGTAAGGTCACCCTGGAAGCTTTTCTGCTCCAGGCTGTACAACCCCAACTCTGCCAGCCTTTCTTCACAAGAGACGTGCTCCAGCCCTTTGTACTCCAGATGGTTTTCATGGCCCTTCTCTGGACTTGCACCAACAGGTCCTCATCCTTCTTATGAGGGAGAGGCTGGTGTAGTCCAACATGCCAGCCTACTGCGTCAAAACATTTCTTTATGTACACATCTACCAAAAGACATTCAGAATTTAATTCTTCAAGTGTAATGAAATCACTGCTACAGTACAAAACATAAATAATTTCTTTAATACCCATCAGCCAAAGTAGGCTTCACATTAACACTCCCATCTCTGCCAAGTACCAAAACAATTGACACATGAATATTAACAGGGTTTGTTGGCAGGGTGATGTGATTATCACAGGGAATCTCAGCTGATACTGCAGGACACTTCAGATTTGCACCAATGCACAGAGCAACTACTGCAGGCAGCAGAGGCTCCTCAGCCTGGTTATGGAGGGATTCCATGTGGTAAAAATAAAAAGCCTTGGGATGAGACTGCTTGGGAGCAAAGGAGAGAAAACATTGCTGCTCCCAGAAGCAGCACTCTGAGGAATCAAAGCCCTTCATGCTTCAGAAAGGAAAATGTGATAGCAGCTCTGCAGCTCCTCACATCCTCATACGGGGAGGAAAAATGGTCTTGAGTTTGTGATCCATTAAGGTCACACAGAAAGATGAGTTTGGTCAGCTAACCTGTTGGAGAGCTTCTCTGGGATAGACCAACACTAACATAAGAGATGGCAATAAGAATGGAGAGCAGCACACAGGCTTCAGACAGCAAAGATGTGCTCAAACTCTTCCACCCACTTCCACTTCCAACAGCCCTTCCTCAGTGTTTGGGGTGTTACACACCAACTGAACAGAATGTTCTACACTTCACTGGTGAGAAGTCAATCACAGCTCCTCACCTGGCTCCAGAAGCACCAGGAATCATGCCATTTCCTGAGCTGAGCCCAAGCTTTCTTGCAGCCAAGGCTTCCAAACAATCTTCAAAGATTTAAACTTTAGACTAACGCTTCACCAGCAGCACTTTAAACCTCCACATCTCCCCTTTGCTTTGCATGTGATTAAAGAAAGTTGCAGTAAAAGCTTGTTCCAAACAGAAATATAAGACCAAACATATTTTTAATATTACATATAAAAACAGCAAGTAGAATTATCTTTTTGGTTACAAATATACTCAAAACCAGGAAAATTATCCCCTTGGGTAGGTAAAGTCACAGGGTATATTTTAAGGTCAGGGCCACAACCAAGAGGGTGTCACAATTTCAGCTCACATTTGTACTAAGGATCCACCAGCTCCTCTAATTTTACAGACTTTACCATAAAGGAAGGACATCCTTTCCCCACCTTTAGATACTGCTCCTTCTACAGACTCTTCAAAAAAGAAGAAACAAAACCCAAAAGCCCAGCAAGCTGACACCCAGCACAGTGACCTGATGTTTTCCACGCATTTGCCCTCTGATAAGCACAAAAATGCCTTCTGCTGGGCGTTTTCCCTGTTAGCCTTCCTGAGCAAAAACAGTAATGCTTGGAAGAAAACACAACCAAATGCACTAGGTAATGATACTAAATATAAGTAGTGAGTCAAATCACTTTGTTTCTCAGGCATGCAGCTCAACAAGTGGTTTCAGAACAGCAAAAATACAGTTCCTGTGCAGAGCCTAAAACAGCTGATCATTCCTCATTTCTATGGTTTTTGGGGGTTAAGCAGAATGTATTCTTAGAAATAGAGTTTCACAGAACTCTGTGAAAACATGCAGTTAAATAATTTTTGACAGCAGCTGCTGCTATTAAAAACCCTCATCACCAATGACCATCTAACAAAACATTCTTACAACTGGCCAAAGAAAACTGAGGGACAGAAGAAAGCACACAGGACAGGGAATATCCAGGACATTGCTGAGATTCATTTCAGATTGCTTCTGCCAACAAAACCACAGAATCACAGAATGAGCTGTTGAGGCAGGGCAGATTAAACTGGCTTAGGTGGCCATGAGATGAGTGAATCTGATCCCCAACTCCTCCAGCTCCAGCAGAAAGGCAGGGTAAGTCCAAAGTCTTCAACTGCCCTTGGAATCCAAGACTCAAGGCTGGCAAAGCGACAGAAAGCCAGCAGGAGATGCTTCCCACTATTCAAGGGACAGTGGGAGGCTGCTTTTGAAACAGAAAAATACACACTTGTTAGAAAGAAGAGATTAAATATCTAATGGGCAAGTCAATGGAGGAAATCAATGATGCACAAATAGCTTCAATTATTCTCAAAGGATTTGCACAGTCTGCATTCAAAGACTATCTTTGGGAAAAACAAACAAACAAACAAACAATAGCCCAAAGTATTATTTTTAAAAATAATGCTATTTATTTAAAGTCTACCTCTATAGACACTCACCAACTCCCTACCTCCCATCCCCACCAATTGTGCCCAATCTGGAAAAAAAAATCTAATTGAAAACTTCCATGTTTTAAACATCTCCAATACCATGTCTCTCTCTACACATTAACTAGGAATTAAGACAGGCAAGGAAAAGAGCACTGAGACTACATGGGAGATCACTATAAATTTGTCTCCAGAGACAGTCTTTGTTTGGGAGCAGAAGTATATTTATTTACTATGTTTAAATGCCAATAGCAATTCCATGACTCTCTTTTGCTTTAGCAAAGCTTAAAACAGAGCAAAAACTATGAGTAACTGCAGGCAGCACTAACATTGCTGTGACAGAACAACCACAAGGGCAGGGAGCAAGGGCAGGGAGTGTGGGGAGAACCACACACCCTTCCAGAAATGTGCTAATAAAATGACATATTGTCTGCCTGAATCCAAGACATCAAAACCAAATGCCTCTAACAACTCTTGATAGGACAAAAAACCACTGTAAAGAAGTCACAGACATGGACTCACCCTTTTTTTACAACATCAGTTCTCTAAAATGCAGCTCTTTACTATATCCAAGCCTCTGCAAAAATCAAAAGTTCCCAGTATCTGCTCTGTAAGTTCTCAGAAACCTACAGAGTTTCTGAGCTTCACCTTCCCCTCAACAATAACATTTACCTTGGCTCTGGAGGTCTGAACATGTGGTCCAGCCCTCACCAAGAGCTGTTCTAGCCCAACTTTTTCAAACCTCTGACTCCTTCCCTGAGTCAGGAGTCCCCTCCCTCCCCAGCAAAGCACATTCTCTGGAAGATGTCCCCTTCCCCCTGCAGCATCTCTTACCCATGTCTGCACAATTCATAGTGAAAAAGAAGAGGAGCAAAGAGGAGGGCAGGGAGATCAGATCAGGTCCTTTCACAGAGGGATATGCAAGGTACAGCAAGTCTAGCAGAAGGGGTCTCACGTTCTTAGGTGGGAGGAGACCTTAAGATCATCTCATTCCACCCTCCTGCCATAGGCAGGGACACCTTCCACTAGATCAGGTGATCCAAGCCCCATCCAACCTGGCCTTAAACATTTCCAGGGGTGGGGCAGCCACAGCTTACCTGGGCCACCTGTGCCAGGGCCTGCCCACCCTCACAGGGAAGCATTTCTTCCCAATACACAATTTAAATCTACCCTCCTTCAGCATGAAGCCATTCCCCGTGTCCTGTCAGCAGCTACACGTGGTGGCACAACAAGACAGGCAGTCCATGACTGCCTGCAATTGTCTGTTCCACCTCCACACAAAACCTGCAAGGATAAGGCAGAAAATTCCCCCAAAATACGAGCTATACACAGTATTGCTCACCTCTTACACAGCATTCTTGATGAACAAATTAAGTTTGTTGGAGTTCATATAGTATTTTAAAGTGCACTCAAAAAAAAAGTGAAGTTTCAATTTCTGTCAAAAGGTTTTGATAAGGAAGAATTTGGATTGTTCTTTCTTCTCCCACTGCTCTCCGTCCCTTGGGACACAGGCAATTTTCTACATAAACGTGCAAGGAAAGACATACTAAAGACTGCTTTTGAGCTGCAATTTGAGCCAGATTAAAAAAAAAAAAGAAATAAAAACAAAAACCAAAACAAAAAGAAGAAGAAAAAAAAAAAAAAGGACAAGAAGCTAAATTCAGAAGATGGGAAATCTGACCCGAAAGATGAAAAAGAACTGCACAAATGATGCCATTGCCAGTAAGGGGTGAAGCCTTTGTGGCTGAGACAGCAGCGAGTGCCAGCCTGGCAGAACTCAGCCACAAGGAGCTTTCAGCAGCCTGATTGCCTCCCTTAACTGTTGAGTGAATAAGCCAGGATCCAGACAAACAGGAAATTCATTGGAAATTGAACAAGAGACAGCCAGTGGCTCATTCTGCAGGTTAATGTGCTTTTAAATGAAACGAACTATAAAGAGATTTCAGCATCCTAATCAAACCACAGGTTTTAAAGATGAAAGGGGAGAAAAACAGGGGGAAGTCATGGAGACTGAGGATAGGAAGCTAAAATAAGATGAGGTATCTACAACAGATTAAATGGGGCAAAACCAGAAGAAATGTGCACTTGGGTTAGTCTTTACATACTCTTCTAGGAGTCTCACACAGGACTTTGCAGTCCTTTACCCAGTGTGAGCAAAGCTGGGAATGCACATGGCATTTCTCTGGAAAAACAATTCTGGGTTGTGGATCAGAGACAAGTGCATTTCTATAACCCTGTAACAGAGCAAGCACAAGGAGGAAATGCTGTTTGCACCTGCAGAGCATCCATCTCACTGCTGATTGCTGCTACCACAGCACTGCTCCCAGTGCTTGCCACCAGCTCTGCTGGGAGGTGAGAGAAATGATTTTCTTGTCAGCACCAGTGCAAAGATAAACACAAGAGATCTCAGCCTCCCCTGTACCTCTTGTTTTACAGGAGGATTTTTAGCCAAATGATGCTAAGAAGACAAAAGAACAAGTGTCTCCTCACACAGTTTACTTGCTGGTGCACCACAGAAAGAGTACATAATCAATTAGTATGCTAATAAATTTCCTATTTTATTGTAGGACACTGCCAAATTAAAATAACAAAATGCTGTTATTATTCTGTTAGTGAACTATCTTATCTTTGTACATAACAGAACATACAGTTAACTGACAGTAATTACAGCTTTGGCTACTCTGCAAGGTACAAGAGACTCAAAGGTACCCATTTCCCTCATTGTCAATCACCCCCAGTGATATAAAATTTATTCATTGTGGCTGTATTGATGATTCTTGAAGTCTGAAATACATTTATTGCTTGTGTCAATATGATAAGAGAAGAATGCAGATACTAATTTTTAATTAAAGGTTTTCTTTACCAAGAAGGTCAGCCAACCAAAATGCCCAATTTTAAAACAAACAAACAAACAAACAAACAAACAAACAAACAAACAAACAAACAAACAAACAAACAAACAGGACCCACCACCTTTCTCTGGGAAAGTGCTGGCAGTGAGAGGTCATACTGCTTTTCACTGGGAGGTGATAGTGCTTTTGAAATATTATGAAACCACTCCAGCACAAAATAAACAGAACCAACTGTTCCACCTGTGGACTTGTGGGAGAGGACAGTGCAGAGCCACCCTCCACCTGGAGTGATCCTCCCAGCAGGAATTTATAATCCTAGAGGCCAGACTGCTGAGGTCCTGCTCAATAACAGCAGAAGACATTTGCTAGCCTCTTCTTTTCTCCTGCTGTAATCTCCCTTTTCCCCCACCACACACCAAACATGCATAATGGCTGTGACTGCATCCGAGATTGAACTTTTGCCAACACTTACCTACTCTTAATCCCTAAACTTGGGCACGTTGGTAAGAAAAACAGAAGAGCTCAGAACCACAGGAGAATCTTGTAATTTGCTCTCTGAAATAACCCTGAAAGCCCACTGCAATCCACATGCAAAGGGATGTGTTTTCCCCCCACACAACCTCAAACGAGGATTTCAGTCCCATGTCATCATGGGAATCAAAACTGTCCCGTTGGATAACTCACGGATCTCCACGTGTGCTGGGTGAAAGCCTGCACAGGCAGTCCAGGGAAGCAATTGTTTTTCCTTTAGCAGAACAGAGAGGCACTTGTTTTCAATTGGTTAGCACAACTCTTCCTCATGGCCCTTGTATTTTAGAGTCAAAGAGAGGGGAAAAAAGGCTACAAGATACATTAGCCCAAAAAAGCAAATCACACCTTCCCACCAGATTCCAGGTGTGTTACTAAATGCTGCTTTGTGAATTTTCCCTCCTTTGGGCTGGTAATCTTGGGCTTTGTTTGAACTACAATTAGAGGCTACCAAGCAGGAAAAAAATCCACCGACCTTCATCTCTTTCCTTGTTTTCAAACATTTGGCTGGAGAGGAGGAAAGCATGAAGCAGCATTTACGAGATGCCATTTTACTGCACAAATCAGGAATACCTTTAAGCATAAGCAACAGTTGCCTTGTTTGTTGGAGCAGAGCTGACCCAGCCACTCCTCCTTTTCTGGTGAGTGGGGCTGTGAGTCACCAGTCGGCTGAAAAATGTCAGCTGAGTGTTGTGCCAGAGTTGCTCAAGTTTTTCTGAGAGGGGCTAAGTCAGACATTTGACAGACTGCTGGACTGCAACCAGTGCAAGCAATAGGCAGACAAAAATTTAGTTCCCAGGAGAGAAGCCCTCCCCAGCAGCACAGAATAGCTCTGGGATACCATTTTTGTGCAAGGCAAAAGGCCCTCTGGACCCCAGCACATGGTTTCACATGCTAACTCACCACTGGCATGTCAATAGCTGCCTAGAATAATCTGTGTGAAATGGCTTCATGTAAAATGACTGCTTTAAGGAAGCAGGAGAAGGGTGAATGATGCTCACAAATCCTCTTGTGCTTTTACTCTCCCAGATAAAAGTACAAACATGGAATTTTTGAGAGTGGGAACAGTAGAGATTGTCCCCTTGGCATGGAGAGAAGGCTTGGCCTCTACGGGGCAGCAGCTGCAAACCTTTCTAATTCTCCCACAACCTGAAAAAGAAACCAGATAAAAGATATCCTAAAAAACATCCCTCTCAAAAGGATAAGAATTTTAATCTAAAAATGAGCAAGATGGCACTACTGCTGCACATGGGGCAGCAGTAAGGAAGGGAAGCACACAGACAAAAGAGACAGGATGAGAAATACCAGGAACCACAGAAGAAGGAAATGAGAAAGGAGGAAGAAGAGAAATAATAAACTAGACTGGTTGTTTTGGGAGTGGAAGAATAGATGAAATATAGGAAGTGTCATAATCAAAGTGCATGTTATTGCTTCTTTCTTATAAAACCATAGGGGACGAGATCATTCAGGTATTTTCCACCTCATCTGATAAGCACAGATCCCCTGGCTAGTGAGGGCCAGGTGTATTTTTCCTATGACTCGAGGAAACGCTCGTATTAAAATTAAAAATAAAAGGGAATGCTCACTTAATCTGCTCTGCAACCTGAGTCCTCACTTCTAAATGGCAGGGGCTGGAGACAATGAGAAATTGCTAGATTACAGAGGCCTCTTCAATGCAGGGAGCAACAGCTGAGGGGTAAAGTTGGAACACCACCAGTGGGCTTCAGAATGCCAACCTAAGTTTGCTTGCACAGTTGTTGCTAATAAAAACGACAAAGCCTTTCTCCCTGTCTCCACACTGCCTCATTCATCCCACTCCACAGTGCTGAAACACAACCAAAATCAATGGGAGAGCCTCAGGAAAAAACCCTGTCACCATCAGCTCCCAGTATTCCCTGCAGTCAAGTGAAGAGAGCTGCTGCAAAGCCAGGTATGGCTTCACTGAGGATCCTTCCCAGAGGTGAAATCCATGGCTGACACAGGTGGGAGCCCAGACACAATGCATCTCCCAGAAGGTGCCATTTCAAGCCAATGAAGTCACCACGCACAATCAGACAGGAAAATATTTTTGCACTATATCACAGATAAGTGGAACTTGCTGATGTTTACTGAAAGGTCTGCTGGGAGCTACAAAATGATTTCTTCGTTTTTTAAAGGCACAAACTCCTCACCAAGCAGGAAGGGCTGTCCTGCGACTCACAGAGCAAATGGAAAGCACTAATGTGCACTGAGCTCCAGGAGCTGCTCTGCCAGAGCTCAGTAATTACATGAACGAGCTGATCTGTTAACAGCCAGTCTAAATACAGCCCCTCAAGGGGCTACAACTCCATCACGGGTGTTTTGAAAGGCATGGTGCTGTTCCAAGGGAACAGAGACAGCAGAAGGGAAGACCAGACGTGCGGTTATCAGCAAAGAGGAATTACCTACTTATGGAATAATAAATTGTGCTACTAAAAAAAAAAAACAAACCAAAATTACGCTGCAAGGAACTTCATTTCACACAGGCCACATTTAGAAGCACATCAGTTAACTCTAATTTGCCTTAATATAGCAGATCAGCAATAGAAATTCTCAGCTTGCCTCTAAACTGAAGGGTTTCCCAGCTGCATTAGCAAAGTGAAAATCACAGCACTGCACTTCCAGACAGTTTTATTGTTGGGAAAATGGTTTTGACTTTAGAAGGGGGTTTCTCCTGCAATAAGGAAGATGTTGGCATTATTCAGCCCAACAGCTCTTTGACAGTCAACCCTCCCAGCCATCCTCACATTTCACACAGGGGGAATAACTTCCAGAGTACCATGCATTTTACAGAGCAAACTGACCCTAGGAGCCCCTGGTAAAATGGTGCTGTAGCCAAAAGAGTCATCTTTCAAAGAAACACACGTTCCTGACTGCTCTCTTGTGTAAACAGCACTGTACAACAGGTATTTGCTTTCACAGGTCAAGCTTACCAAGATTAATCACATAAAATATGTGCATGTTTTCTACAACCTCAGATTATTTCCATTTATCATAGTCCTACACTTAAAGACCACAATTCTGTAGAACAGAAAATATTTGGGGAAATACTTAACTTTGCTGAAGAACATCAGTTTCTTCTTTTTGCAAGTAGCCACTCTGGATGTCATCAAATCCATTCATGGCTCTGTTTAAACCCTCCATGGCACAACACGATCTGCACAAAGAGCAGCTCTACCTGCATCCCAGACTTGTAAAAGATTGTTCTGGTTTTTAAACCATGGTTAGAAAAAAGGAAGTGCTTCTCCATCACTCACCTCTGCCCACTACAACAAGGAGAAAGCACAGAGCAGTAGCTGCTTTTTTTTTTCCCCAATCTGCATTACACAAAAAACACAGGAAAAGCCCTTTAAAGGAGAAGGATTATTTGCATACAGCAGAGCCCAAGAAGTGGAAGAGCAAACATGAAGAAGGCTGCACAGTCAGGTGGGATGCTGCATTCCTTGGAAATACTATCATTTTATTACATTCCTCTTCAAGGAATTAGGCAAAGCTGCAGCACTTCTGAAGATGAATGAAAGGAAAGAGGGATAAAGAAATGAAGGTGTGGCAAACTATAGTCAGAAAGCAAAATTACAAAGACACTTTTATAAATAAACATGCTCTGTTGCCTGCTTTTTATTTCATATCTTTTACATACTTCTCTGCTTATATTCAAGCATATGTTTGTTTTTTCTTTAGGAAAAAAAAAAAAGAAAACTGCACACAGCTTGGATTGTGTCTGTGAAAGTGTAATTCTGTATGAGCAGGGAACAGCCACAGGCCAAGTCAGCAACTTTCAACACAGCTGGCATCAGGGATTCCATAGACTGTGGGCCTTTTGTTACCAGAGCTGAAGGACGTCAAATATTTTGCTCATTTGACTAGCACATGTTGCTCTACCCTACTGGGATTTTATGCAGTCTAAGCCTTCAATCTGAAATAGGGAGGAAGTTTTTAAAATTTGTAATTTTATATTTCCTAATGTGACTGAAGGATCAAACGTTAGTCCACCACAGTAGCAAACTGAAATGATTGCTCTGACAAGATGTTCATGTTCTAAAATTTTTATCATCAGGTTTGTAGAAAAGCAGGATACTTTAATTCTATTTTTTTATCAGATTTTCTTCAACAGAAAACAGAGAGGAGATGGAAAAGCCACACAAGAATATGTTTGAAAGATCAGATATAAAAGGCATAGCAGCAGATCTTCAAGGGAAAACTTTTTAATTCAGCAATGCTGGTTGTAAATGAAAACAAAAGTTGAAAGGGAAGTATTTCTATACACTGCCAAGTGTTATTTCATCAATAAGAGATCTGCTGAAATGTCTGACTTGGGGCTGTGCTCAGACACCTCAATACCCCATGGCAGCAGGTGCTTGCAAAGGAAGAAGCTTCTGCTTCTTTCTGCCTTTGTGTTTTCAGGTGAAAAACTCACCCTAAAACCACTTTTCTGATACACTCAGTGTCAATTAGTGTTTGGAGTAAGTAATACCATAAACACAAAGCCCACTCCTTAGGTTCCTGAGAACAACAGTCTCCACATGCAGTTACCTGGCACCAGAAGTCCCAATCATAAATCACACTTTTATTATGCACCGTTTTTCCTTCATCCTCAGCTGTGCTGCAACACCATCCAGGGATCCCAGGGACTCTCATACAGCCCATTAGGCTTTTCTTCTGCATAACACAATTCTCAGGCTTTCCACTAGTCATCCTTGGGCCAAGTCCAGCTGTCTTGTTCAGTATCCAGCATCTCTCCAAGCAGAACATCCCCACCACACTTTCACCAGAGATCCTTCAGACCCCATCCATGGGCAACAGTCACAAAACAGGTGCACAGGAATATCCAGTCAGAAACCTTCTGGGGCTGCTGCCAGTAAAGAAATGATCATAAGAACAGGTTTCTTCAAAGAGGAATTATACCAGTTTTTCAGGAGGCCTTCTTGTGCCTGTTTCCTAGTTACACAGTAAGTCTAGACTAGGTTTAAGGTACAAGGCTGACTCCTGCATGGCACTGCATTCATAAAATGAATAAGGAAAATCCCAGCCCTAAAACTAAAAACGAAATTCAAGACAGCTATAAGCATGAGTATAAAACAATGAGGAGGTGTTAGAAAAAGGATGTGGACATTTCTCTGAGGCCAAGTATTGAGGCAACTGTCGAGGGAGGTTCTCCTTCGTGCAGAGGAACACTTCAAAGCTAAGCCACCACTTGCTGAAATTCTTCAATTAAATTGGAGCAGATACTTTGAAAAGAGCTTCAAATTACAGAGATTTGCCCTGAAGGCTCCTGGTAAAATTTCTTTATTTAAATAATCAATAAAATAATAAAGACTGGAGACAAAGTGGCAAGACCAGCGCAAATTATCCTACTTGAAAAAATAAAACCCACAAAAAAAGACACCCACAGTAAAAATAACTACCAAACCCCCTCACTTCAGCCTTCAGAAGTCAACTTTCTGTTGCCTTGAAACAATAGGGCTGTGTTCTCTTTGTGAGATGTTTTATTTCAGCCACCACACCCAGTTCTGGGAAGGGCAGACGATAGCCGCTGATTTGTTTGCAAGATGGTGCAAGGTGAAGTCAAAGTTACTGTTCCTGTATCCTGTTCAATTTTTTTTTTTTTTTTTTTTTTTTAATTTCACACTAGTAAATATGGAGACAAAATTCACCCTTATGTTAAAAGGAAGAGGGTGCACTCCTTCCATCACACGGCCTCTCCACCTCAGCCTTAACTGGCACAAGCTTCAAAGCAAGGAAAAATTCTTCCCTCCATACATTCAAGCCTCAACCTCTGCAAAATCAACATCCTGCACAGAACTCTCCTTCAGGAGGGAACAAGTCAAAAATCAGATTTGCTTTGCATATAATACCCTGAGCTTATTTTCCCTGATGACCTAGATAGACAAATTATACTAATACAGACTAAATCAAAATAAACCAGCACATGCACTGGGAGGGAGTGCATGTCTAATATTTAACTTGCACATCATATGGTACATCAGATCCTTTATCCAGACTGAGGACCTGAAGAGGACAAGCAGATAACTTTTTCAAAAGTCTGTTGTGTTAACTATGACCAAGCTGGCCACTTGGCTAAAACAATAAAAGGATTTCAGCCAAGCGAGCATTACTTCCTCTAGACCGTCTTTTAAAAATTAAACTCTGGAAAGATAACAACAGTCATGCTCAGAGCTAATTATAGCAGAAACATTACAGCAGCTACAAATGCTAAAAAGAAGTGGTGGGAAAGGAAGGAAGGTAGCTAAAAAGAAAAAAGCAGGGGATGGCAAACATGTCATATGTGTGACACTTGGCCTTCGTGCACTGCTCACAGAGAGAGGGAAGGTAGGAACTCAAAAGGTCTGTGGACAGCCAAAGTCCCAAACTCTGAGAAACAAAGGCAGACAGAAGACCCAAAAATGCTGCAAGAAACCAAGAGATGTATGAGTAATGTGCAAATTAGGTGGAAAAATTAAGAAAGGATTCTCACCCTGTTTTTTATCCTAGCTGAGAGCACAGGGGGAAAACGATCCTGCTCCCATGCTCACACCTGACCCTCAAAGCCCAGCCTGGGCAGAGCACAGGTACTAAGCTGTTTTATTTTAGGCTGAAGGAGAAAGCTGCACTCAGCAGTGATTTTAGCACGAGAATTGTAAGCCTGAAGAAATCCCAAAGCCATGGAGCTCCGTGAGGGGCAGCAGAGTGTGCTGCCAGGCTCCCAGAGCAGCCCAAGAAGAATCTTGCTTTCATGTGTAACCTGTACTTGTGCTTTCTTGTCATATTATTTTCTTTCTACCCTGTAATCAAACGTTTAGAAGCTCCTTCGACAGCACACATACTACTTTGCCCTTCTATTCCTAAACTTTGGCTAGCAATCAGGTGATGCAAACAAGGACAGGCTACTCATTTGTTTGGGAGTGGCAAATTGATGAACGCACAAAGTCACAACAGCCTTTGCCCAGCACTAAACCAGGTTAGTAGAACCTTTCCTTCTAGCAGGACTGGCTGTGCCTTGGGGAGCCTCCTCCCCCTGGGATCAGCAAGTGTGAGAGCAGGAAAATATCAAAGAAAAAATGAGAAGCCTCTAATTAATGAAGCTTTCCAAAACAGCAGAGCATCTGCACAAGCTGCCTTCCAACACTGACCTAGAGTCATAAACCCACCAGAGGATCCAACACAGGCTGGAGGATGCAGAGGGATTCAGCAGCATGAAATGACCGTGGAAATGACTAATGACTCCCTGCCCTCCCCCAAAAAATCCTCAAATCATTAAGGCTGGAAAAAGAGGGCTATTTTTTCCTTCACATTCAAGTAGCTGTGAATTCCTAACTTCTCAAACCCACACACACTAACAACTATCCTTATTTAAAAGATTTCTCACAGTTGCTACAAGCCAGGAATAAAACAGATATGGAAGTACTGCAAAAGGCACTGCAGCAAGAAAAAATGTCAGCAGAAAAGATGCTGGAAAGAGACAGAAAAGTTTTGATGCTTACTCATGCTAGGTAGGATTCCATGGTAGGATGATTCTAATCAAATATCTGTAAAATCAGCTTGCAAAATTGGAAAATAAAGTTTCACCATTTGTGAAATCAGCACTAATAGCAGGGATTCTCATCTGAAACAAAGTTCAGCTCTATGCTAGGTAGGTGAGGATGCCCAATCAAATGGTCCAGCACTCAAACAAACGTGCCCCAAGCTGCAGCACGTTGTCGTTCTTTATTGTGCATGGGGGAAAAATAATCCTTGAGACTGGTCAGGAAACAGAGCTGGGACAAGCCTTTGATCATAAAAATAAAACTCAACATTTAAACAGACAGCTGAAATAAGGGGAAAAAGTTATTTATAATCAGTTTTGACAGAGGGTTCCAGTCTCCTCTGGGCCTGGAAGTCCACCTGTAAGTCACTTGTCCCTGTACTTTGTCTCCAACAGCAGGTGCAGCCAGGTGGGATATTGCTATGAGTCCATGATAAAATGCCATTTATCCTTGCAAACACTAATATTCATCAATTCTGCCTGCAGATAAAACAATGAATGTTTGCTTCCACAAACGGAAGCGATGTTATTTAAACCATGATACTATTCCAGTAAATCCGAGACAGATGGGCCAGGATTCGGGGACAACTGAAGTTGCTGTGTTTATGAAAAGGGAATTAGAGAGACAGAAAGCCTCTTGCTGGGACATGTGGGATCTGGTAGATTCCTATTTACACCATGAAGATGAATGTTCCACAAAGACACTATTGGAGGCCAGTGAGCCAGAACAGTTTGGGGGTAATGGGTCCATCCTAAGAGAGGCAACCCAAATTCCTGGGTAACTGGTACACAAAGCAGCATCAAACAAACCTGATGTAAGTTTTTGATATAGCCCCTTTCTCTCCCTGTCTGGAAGCACTAAGTAAGAGTTTGGGGAAAAGTAGGAGAGAAAATACTCCCATGTCTCAGATCACAAGCATAAAAAGTAGAGAGAAAATGCATTCCAAGTTAAAATTGAAGAATATTTTTCTTTAGAATGTTAACAGTGATACAGTGTCTGTGATTTACTGATACCAAGTAGATACCAGTAACTTAAACTTTTCTATCTCATATAATCAAAATACTGTTGAAATGAAGACAAGATTAAAATGTGCTGTACCTCCAGCTCCAACTTGGCTACAGGTTACTTAAATATTTGGGGTTTTTTTGAGCCAGCAAAGAAAGAGTCAAAGGTGTTAACAGCAAAGTTGGACTGGTACTCTGTGACCAGGGCAGCCAAATTTGTCCCCTCCAGCAAACATTGACAGAGCCATTACTCAGGCAAGGCTTCAGACAAGGCACCACTGAAGCTGAGCCCCACCATAATGCAGAGGTCCCTGCTCTTGGTTCATCTACCCCAGCTGTTAATACAGAGGGGCAAAGAAACAAAAGAACACAAAAGAAAAAAAGGCAAGCTTGCATGTGCTATTGCTACAAAAAAATAGACACACACAGGCTACACTAAGGTGATGCTAAAAACATGGCATTTTGCTAATGAGCCACTATTTTAATGATGCTGTCTGAAAGAAGGATCAGACTACCAAGGCTGCAGGGCACAAATGAAGGCATGAAGAAACCAATCAAATGTATATTAACTAAGGCAGCTGCCAAAACTTACTTAAAATGTTTAATTGGACACTTCAAACTAGGGTAAAATTTAAGTGATCAGGTTCCTGAACAGAATCTGTAGAGTTCCAGGAATGACAGATGCTGTGCATCTTCTTTGTGTCCCACTGTCAGTCTGCTTTCTAATTGTGTGCCTTCAAACCCCAACACTGGTGACCAGATCTTGCTAAGCTTCTAACAGGGAGTTTTATTTTTCCACTTGAGAAAAATCTTTGAGTACAATAATAAAGCAATTCCTTTATACTCTCTATTTCTCACTTCAGCATCACCCTATGAACTTCAGCCTGCTGATAATATTAATGTCAGTGTTACTAAAGGCTTGGAGCCTGCAAGAGGAAAGACAGCCCTTTTTTTTTTGGATGTGTTTGGAGTAAATGAGGAAGAAGCTGAGATACCACAAGCTGAAACCAGAGACAGAAAAGAGCACGGAATGAATATTTGTTGCACAGCTTAAAATAAGCAAAAAATATTGCTTCCTGATGGTCAACCTTCAAACCCAAGGAGAAGGAGGAGAAAAAAAAAGGTCTCATTCCAACAGGAAATGAAGGTCAAAACCACTGAAATCAACAGCTTAACATTTGAGATGGGGGAAAATAAACATATTGTTATTGATGTCCAGAGGGACAGGGTCAACAGGCAGCAGCAGTTTCCTACACCACTTGTTAGAAACATGGCAAGTTTAAAAGGCCATCGTAATCGTATGTATTTATGCTTTCACTGATTTTACAAGACAAAATTGCAACTCAACTAAAATGGAAAAACAACGAACAGCTCAGGCTTAGCAAAACAACCTTCTAAACCTGTTTTCATCACATCTCCTGATTTAATGGTTGGTGTGACATGTCAGAAGTAAACGAGCTTCGTGTAATTATCATGTCTCCTGTCTGATCTCTGTCTTCCTCAAACACTTTTAAAGGAGCAAAACATTGCTTAAAATACAAGTGCAAGAAGCATTTCATCTTTACAGCAAAACCTGTTTCTTCTGGTCCTATCATGAGAGGTGCTTTTACTCCTATCTCCCATCTTTATTACCTGTATCCATATTCAAGTTGGAACACTGTCAAAGTGTGCAGCAGGCCAAAGGCTTTAACACTGCTACTTTCTTCCTCCTTTTTTTCCAAAAGTTTCTTAGGAACCATTTCTTCCTGCAGCAATGAATCTGCTCCTCTGCACCAGACTGGAATTCCAAAGCCTCTTTGTTTGCTCCCACATTTGCAAACAATCCCCAACCCCCTATTTTTAAAATAGTGCAGTTCTGAGAGTATTCCACTTCTTAATAAGCTGTCACTGGAAAAGCCTCAAGACAGCAATAATGCTGACACTTACCAGCAACCAGGTAGTTTCAAAACAGAAAAAGAATAAAATCAAACAATATCTAGACTTTGCTGTCTATCCTCAGTACTAACGCATGGAATCACTTCAAAAGTGTCATACCTTTTATCCTTGCTTTATTTCTGTTACAGAGGGTTTGATAGGAGGTTTTGACAATTTCTACATTATTCTTGTGCTATTTTCTTAGGTCAGTAAATTTAGCTAGTGCATTTAATGCATCTTTACAAATAGGTGTCCTGCCTCCAAAGCCCAAACAGCAGGGGCCAGAGAAAAAAGGGAGGTGATGGGGAACCATGTGTGGAAAAGAGAGAAGCCAGAAAAATCAGCTTTACACACTGGAATTGCTGATTAGGCCACTATTTTGCTGGGAGATTCTATTTTGATTTCAAATGCTCTCATAGCCTTCCCATGCACAGCTTTCAGATCTCCTGCCTGGTGTGCTGCAGCTCTTCTACTTGCTGACAATGAGCCTGGGAGAGTGCAGGATGCAGAAGCAATGCTCAAGGCACGAGGACAGATATTCAAAGCTACGGGACCTTCAAGATCCTCGGAAGCAGGAGCTTTGGAGTGGTTATGGACAACACACAGAACATGAGATTGTTATAGGAACTGAGCCAGGACAGGTCTTGGATGCAAATGAGGGATCCCAGAGGATGAATGCTATGACCATGCCTAGATCAGCACGATATTTTTTGACATTTCTGGTGCTGCTCCTAAGCTGCAAGTGAAGAAAAGCAGTACCAGAATGCTGAGTTGCAAGACTCAAACCTGTGCAGTGCAACTGCCTGAAATTCCATCAGCTTCAACAAGCTGGCAGTAGTCTTGAGTTATAAAACCACAGAAGGGTTTGGGCTGGAAGGGACCTTCAAGATCCTCCACTTCCAGCCTCTTCCCGTTGGCAGGGACCCCTTCCACTATCCCAGGCTGCTCCAAACTGTGTCCAACCTGCCTTGGACACTTCCAGGGATGGGGCAGCCACAGCTTCTCTGGGCAACCTGTGCCAGGGCCTCCCCACCCTCACAGGGAAAAATTTTTTCCTTATGCCTAATCTAAACCTACTCTCTTTCATTTTGAGCCCATTTCTCCTTGTCCTATTATTCCAAGCTCTGGTAAATTCTCTCCTTCTGTCTCATGGGCTCCCTTCAGGTCCTGAAAGGCCACAATGAGGTCACCCCAAAGCCCTCCCTTTTCCAAGCTGAACAATCCCAATTCCCTCAGCCTTTAGTCACAGCAGAGCTGTCCCCTCCCCTGATCATCCTGGGGCCTTCTCTGGGTACCTCCGACAGGTCCCTGTCCTTCCTGTGCTGGAACCCTAGAGAAGGAGGCAGCTCTGCACAGATCCCTAATCCCAACAAATCTCTGCTATCTAACAGTGCCCTACTCCCACTTTCTAGATTCCCTCAACCTTTCAGTCACAGCATCAGCAGAACACGAGGCTTCACTTATTATTGTCAGCAAATAACACACATACCAAACCAAACTCTGCAGCACCAGCCGCCTGGTTCGAGGCCGAGGATGTCTGCTACAGCAAATTGTTTTCCAGACAGTTGAAAGATTTAAACACAATATGATGTGACTTCTCTGTATTGACTGCCAAATAAAATTAGAAATTCAAAGGTCTCAAAACTCCCCAAGTGTTTTCTGGGAACACCCCAAATACACTGGGAGAAGCTGCTGAAGCAGCATAACCTGGAAGATGAAATTATAGTGGAAATACCTATAAGCATTCTTGTAAACAGATCATGCATATCTGATTGGGATAAAGGCTGCTGTGAAAGACCAGATAACCTACTGAAATATTCAGCTGATGAGGATAGGAGGGAAAGAAAGGATATTATTGAAATGTTTATTATGGTAATCACAGAAATTAATGTGAAAAAATCAGCTCCCACTATACAAACCTCATAATGAGCTTACAGCCTAAACACTGATGCTTTGTCAGATTAAGTAGACTTTTTTCCTTTGTATTTTTGATATGACATAGCTACATGCTGGGTTTTTCTTTAAAAGACATCTTCAATATTCTATTACCAGAGAAATAGGGCTGAAAGATAGAAGTGTCAGCCTTTGAAAGGCAATAGGATTTAAAAATGAACTGAGGGGGGAAAATGTCCTGTTATCTATTAATATGAGACCTTTTCAAATTTTTTTTAAAGCAAGTTAATGTCATTTTACAGTTCAGAACTGGGGTTATAGAGATAACAGGATTTACATGATCATGACAATTTTTAAAATACCCCATCACTGTTACTAAATTTTACTTGTCCTGCAGACAAGTCAAAGCAATTTTCTACTTGCCAGAGATGATAAATCAGTTGTCAGGTGACACTGACAGGTGGATTTATCAAATCTCCCATGAAGAACTTCAGTCTCTGCTTTCAGGCTGCCTGTGAACTCCTGAGACTGCAGTAACACAATTGATTAAGAGAGGGATTAGGAAGAGTTTGGGTTTTTAGGGCTGCTGCCCCTTTCCCCAGCTTCCCTGGTATTTTTCTTTCTGCTTTACCATTCAAGTGGGTGCACAGCATCAAGCTGCTGCTAGGTTTTATTCTAGCACTTCACCCACAGAATTCCAGTTAAAAGTAGAACAGTTTAAAAAAAACCTCCAAACCACACACTGCATTTGAAAAATACATTATTTGGCTTATAAATAACAGTTTCTCTTTTCTTCATGACAAAGGCACACCTTCAGAAAGATAAGAATCAAATCCCATTTTTTCTACCTGTTCTGTTTGCCACTATATAAGTTACTCAAAAGAAAGAACTGGTGTTTGAGTGAGAGCAAAGAGGCTGTGGCAGAGATATGTGAATGGAAGTTCATACCTTGTGTGTACCAGCCACAAAAAACATCCACTTACTAAGAATAAAGGTGGAAATATTCTCGTGAAATACTTCACATATTGACACTAAACAAGTTTGACAAGAAAACTGAGGCAAATTGTTCCCTTTTCAGCCCTTTCTTCACAAAATAAATTAGAATGGGCTTAATATTCTGTCCGGGCTGCACTTCTGAAAGGGATAAAATTTTGCTTAGGAGCCACGGTGGGTGTAGCAAAGAGAGTAATTTGGAAAAAACCAAGCTACAGATAATAGAGAAGAAATTAGAAAATGCACAAGTGGAAATGTTTTCTCCTAGTAGCCTTGGGAGTCATACCCCTGGGCACTGGGGCTCTGCAGTGGTGATCTCCAGTGCTCTGCAGAGACTTCCCTGAGGCAAAGACCAGACAAATACAAGCAGCAGTTGACACTGGTCCAGCAGATAAGAAAAGATGGGGAGCCTCAAAGTGAAGGCCAGGGTAGCATTTCAAATGGAAACCTCCTCCCAGGCAAGGGAGTCTTTCTGTGAGGCCTCTCCAGGAAACATTAAGCACCACCCCATCTTTCAGATCTTTCATACAGACCTTGGAGTTGAGTTTGATCTCCAAGACTTGCTCTGCCCCATCTCCACGACACTGCAGGCATGGCCTCCCTGGGATTGCACACAACCCTGCTGGGTTTGGCATGTCATTTCATTGCTCTGAAGTTCAAAGAACCAGGAAAAGCAGCAAGGAATTTCCATCCTGCCATACAAAATGTGAGCTACTTCCCAACTAAAAAATAAAGCAACTCCTTACTCGTGAGCCTGTTCACTGGAACACCTGAGAAGAGTAAGGTTTTCCATTTTATTTTCTGTCAGCAAGGAATACCAAAGAATTTGCAGATGGAGCATTGGTTTTGTTGTGTCCAAGGATAGCATTTGTACTCTCCCCTAAATATCCACATTAAATCCTCAAGCTAAAGGACTTTTTTATATCATTTTGACAGAAAGGTAGTTCAGCCTTATTCCTGAGCAGGTCTTCTTCCTGCATGTTATGCTCAGCATTACAGCAAGTGGGGAGAAAGACATTTCTGGCCACTGACAAAGCCTGAACAAATTGCCTGACAGCAGCACTCAGTTCCCTGTATTCCCATGTATCCAGGGGCTGAGTCAGAGCTCTCTCCCCCCACGGTAAGGAGGCAGTGTGGAAATGATGACAATCCATTTCGAGGCTACAAGCTGAACTAAGACCTTTGGTATTAGTGTAATGCAGACACAATTCTAATTCTGATAAAGTCATTTATTGGAGCTGCTAAGTGCAGCTGTTCTTCCCTCACTGCACTACAAGCAGCAAGAGTGAAGCAGAGGGGTGAGGCAAAGAAACCAAGGGGGGAAATGAAATAAATCATTTGGAAAACAGCTGGACAGTAAAATGGCCAGCCCTTAGGCTGGAGAGCTACTCTAGACTGACATTACCTTTAAAATGAATTTAATTGCCATCTGGGTAAGCAAGCTACATTTTAAAAGACATGTGTCTTTTAAAATTAATTTGCAGTTATTTCTAAAGATATACTGTAGCTGGAATAATACACTTGCCAGAGAATCCAGAGCAGAGTTGCTAAGTGTCTTTAGAGGCAAAAAGTTTTTCCTTGGAAGTGCTCTGATTCCCCGAGAAAAATTTCTGAGGATTTCTTCCTTGCATGAATAATTTATGTGCTTTGGTACTCATAGTATTAGAGAGACACAATTATGAACAGGAGATAACTCTTCAATTTTAAATGTTGTTTCTAATTCAGGCTTCATTTGTACTACTGTGGAGGAAAGAGAATCATACTATCCACTCTCCCTCTTTCTGCTGTCACAGGAAAATTGTGCAAAGCACAGAGCCAGCCAACATCTCTTTTAATCCTAAACCAACAGTATTCAGCTTGCAATATGAGTTTCAAGGGAAAAAAAAGTGAAAAAACCACAGAGGAATAATACCCATGGTGGCTCATGAGAATATTAAGGAGATTGCAGATTGTCAAAGCTCTGGAATCAGATGCTGATAATTCAGAGCTCCTGCCCAGCTCAGCTTCCAAGCAACAAATGCATCTGCACATGTTGGGGAAGAGATTTGCATTCATTGTTTCCTATATGCTGATGAAGGGAAAGATTAATTAAAACAAACAAGGTATGAAACTCAGTAGCTATCCCTCATGGGTGCCAGTGTTTCACTTGCTTTGCTGGATATTTCAACCAGAGAAAAGGAACATCCTAAAAAGCTGCAAACCACTAACAGCTTTCACATGCCATGCCTCTGGACCAGCATGGCCTCTTGTACCAAGCTTGCTTCCAACAAAAACAGCACCACCCCACTTTCACCCAGCATCCTGCTGGCAAGAAACGTGGAGAAATAGATGGTGTACCCAGAAAACCACCGTGGTGCTCCAGCTGGCACCCCCACACTTGCTGAATTCTGCATTTTCTCCTGAATCACACACAGCTCCTTTAAACCTCAGAGCCCTGGTAATGCTCAGCACAATGCCAGAGGTTGCCTTTGGAGGCAAATTACTCCATTGCAGCTACTTTCAGCTGTATTTTTAGCCCCTGGACTCTTCCAGCACTGCATTTACAAGCATAACTCCACCTCGTGTTTATCCCAGCACACAAACCCACAGCTGGTTGGACACAAGGCCACAAGGGAGGCAGTGAGGATTCTGACTCACAACAGGGGGCTGAGAGAACATTTCCTCCTCCAAAACCTTGCTACCTGCAGCACTGGTGAACATCTCTTACAGCTCAAGTTCTCCATTCACCTTCTGAGCAGGAGGATGGTTAAGGGCACTGTGCACAGACCCCAGAAGAGCAAAGACAAGTTCAGCTCCAGACCCTAACAGGAGCTGAATGTCACCTTTGTTGAAATTCCTTTGACACACAAAAACAATTTCCCTCATGGTTTGAATTGCTGCTCCAAGCAAAAACTGTGCAGTTAAAATTAATGGCATGGTCATTTTATAACAGATACACACACACACACAAAGCTGGCCACTCTTTGCTGGAAACCAAAAAGCCACCAAGGTTCCAGAAAAAGGACTGGAGTAGATTTTTCTTTTGGGTAACCAGTGTTTATACCAATTTGACACTCAAGTGAAATGGAGCAGGGAGAAAAGCAGCCAGTTCAACTAGATGATAATTACAAATGCTACATCTGCTTTGTGAAATTACAGGAGTGAATTATTTTTTTCCAATGAGGTATTAATCCTCCCATAAGACTTAGCTAAATGTTACATATCTGCTGAAAACTGCACATCTACATCACACTAAGTGTTTTTTAAGTGTCCCAACAAAGAAGTAAACACATATCTCCTGCCCCAGATAAAGAGCAAAGATGGCACTAATTGAAGAGAGATACAGGTCAGCCTCAAACTGAATCACCACCAGTGGAAACTACAGAGAAAACCACAAGGAGCAACAGAAATGAAGAACACTCCAGAATGAGTAAAAGGAATAAGGACTGGGATGTTGTTTCCTCCAGCTGTGTCAGTAACAGGCACATGACATACTGCAGGCCCCTGCAAGGACAGGAGGCCAACACAATGCCCCTAAGAGTCACAGGGCTGGCCAGTTCCACCACGAGTAATGAGAGCTCCAAGGAAATACAGGCATTTCCTTCCCTAATTCTCCAAACACCCGCCTCCAGGGCCTCAAAATGCTCAGCAACAGAACTTAGCAAGGAAAAGTACCCCAGAGTCAGTCATGTCACCTACCCTGAGTGTAAGCAGGCGGCCAAGGTTTCATCTACCAGTGTTAAAAACTGGCTAGTGAGCTCCCAGCATTTCTCATGGAAGGCTCTTTCTTTTGGAAGGGAATGAAAAAAAGCAAACTTAAAGCGGTGAAAGAAGGTCACAAAGAAGCCACATCAATAAAGTCTGGAAACAAAACAGGGAGGAATACTGTGTCAGCTATAGAACTGAGTGGTTATTATGAATGAAAATCAGAAGTACAGCTAGAACATCTCAACTGGTAAACTGATGAAACTGATTAACTACACTCCAAATGGCAGAGCTTTTCCTCTGTTAGTCTCCTGCAAAGCTACTCTAAGTTTGAAACTCAATTGCATGCTTCTTAGACTGAACTCCTGATAACCCTCCTGAACTCCAGCAACAACAATAGCAGTCTTGACAGCAAAGACTTATGTTGGGTACCGACCTCCCAACACCCCCCTGTCACCACAGCTTTCATTTCAGATTCATCCCAAAGCTTTTTTAGAGCCATTCAGGTAGAGACTGACCCACAAACAGATGTGGAGGAGATGTTTTACAGCGGGTTGGATAAGTCAGCCAAGAGATCTCATGGCCTGGCCAGCAGATACCTGTGCTAATCCCACAGAGATGGCTGTAAAAGGTCATCAGCCTGAACACACAGAAAGCCAGGGCCCAGCAGTCCACTCTCACTTTTTTCCCCCCAGAATTAAGTGAAACATCAAAGATAACATAGCCTGTAATTAGAGTGAATATTTTCTCAGCACGGAAGAAGCAGGTTGATTTAATTCCTGGCACCTGTTTACAGAACACCTACCTGCTCATTGGGGAAACCACCTTCACTCTCACCAGAGCACTTGCTGTGTCCCAGGCTGTCTGCTTTCCAGCCCATTCTCAGAAGAGATTGGACCACTGCAAAGCAAACAGTGACTGTCTCTGGATACTAACAGCTATTGCTGTTCAAATTATTCATAAAGGGGTGATAATCTATTTTTATACAAGTGTGGAAGTCAAAATCCAGGACTAAGGAGAAAGCCTCCTTCTAGTTGCTCACGTATAATTCCCAGTTGCTTACTGGCATGCTCTGTAATAATTACAGGTGACCAGGATTATATCACCATTATATAGAAGCAGCAGGTTAAAGGTGCCAAGAGAGCCATTAAACCCAAATTACCCAAAATGTACAATTGGAGGTAACTGGCCAAACACCCTGCTGAAGTCAGGATCCAGATAAATTCGAGACATGATGATTCAGGTGAATGCTGCTCTCACAGCAAAAACATATTTATCACTGACAGCCATACTGCATTTTCAGACAGTTTTGTATTTTCATCCTTTTCTGGTTTTTAACACTCAAAAAGCAATGTGTTCTGACAAAATAAAATAGCAGAAAGCAAGCTGTGCCAGAATTGCAAAGATTAATGCCCTTTCATACCAGTTAGGTTTTTAACTATTATTACTGCATTCTGCTCAAATTTTTTTCCAGCAAAGTTTCAGACATATTTTGACATTTACAACATGCAAATTCCCCATTTCCAGCACTGGTCTGGAATAATTAAAAAAAAAAAAAAAATGTTTCCTTCTTATCATCCCTCCTTTTATCCTACACATTCATCATTTCTGCAAACAGAGGCCATTTACTCCACATTCCTGACTTCCCTATTAGTAAGTCCAAAAATAAAAAAAAAAAAGAAATTAGAGCGGAAAATGCTTCACTTCCGTCTGTAAAGCTTGGCCAGGCTGACCAAAAAAAAAGAAAAAAAAAAGGCTTTCTTTCTAATTTGATTTAATGGTTATAATGATTTAATGGCTATAAATTGAGAAATTAGCAACCACTGGAATCAAAATGAGGAGAGTTGAATTAGAAATGGCCTTAGTTCACACTGCTCTGACTGTACTTACAGAGATGGACATGAACAACTACAGGAGCTTCTTTAGGCAGAGGAGTTGCCAGCCAGGGGTATGTGAAAGCAAACTGACACAAATATTTATGGCAAGACCATAAAACTTTTTTTTGCTACTCCACTGTATGGGATATAAAACTCATTATCTCTAGGGAGTTGATGCTGTTTGAAAACTTCAATGAGCAAGGCCTTAGCTAATGGAAGGAGTTAAGGAAAGACCCCATGAAATCCATTCAACAGGGTAATCAATCACCCCACACCTCAGTGACATCCTAAGCAAGTGCAGCAAGAGAGAAGGGGATCCCATAAACCAATGCCTTGTAGAAGATAAATCTTCTCAAATCTTCTGCTTTAGAAGGATGTTGGTTCCTTTCCTGACTTCTCCTTTTCCAGGATACCTATCAACTACCCACCACTCTGAACAAGAAATGATTTTTTTTTTAATAATTACAGAAGCATACCCCCAAATAGGAAATACTTAGTATTATTTGATGAGGAAGTCTAATGATTTCCTAGCAAGCACGAGCACATTGTGTTTTTGGTGCATGATGTACGTGTTCCAGTGTATTGAAGCCAGTAGGAAATGCAGTGAAGGCAGCAGCTCGTCTGTACAGCTTGAAGTATAACCTCATAATGTAAATAAACATCTTTTCAGGAAGCATTTTGTCTCCTGTTCTTTCCTAGAGCCTGCACTGCACTGTGCTCCTAAGACAAAATTCCTAACTCACATGGAAAACTACTATGGATCAGTCAGGTGTTGGCAAAGCCAAGCAAACTCATGTTATGCACTGGGTCCCCAGTGCCATGGGAAGGATGCTGGAGCTCACAGTGGTTGAACCATTGTTCTGTGGTTTTCTAGTTTTGAGCTGTCATACATTTTCTTCCCCGCAGTCAGCAGTGAAGAGTTACCCACCTGAAGTTAACGATTTAGGCACCACCCAGCCCTAGTGCCTAAATTACAAAAAGCTAATGAGTGCTAGCTATCCAAACACCTTCACACCAGTGATCCAGGTGGCTATCACTGTAATGAGACAAGTTTATTCCATTTTGAAGGTCAACAAAACTCTACCTTTGGCTTTTTGGGGAGTAAAACCAAAACAAAACGAAGAGTAAAAGGAGAAAGTAGATGTAATCACCTGAATGAAAGTCTCCCCCTCTGAGAGCATCTTGCCTTGCTGACCTACAGATGTGACAGCTAACAGGGTATTTGAGAGGATTATTAATAGTTACAGGGGATCCAAGTAAAGCAGCAGGGTTAGAGGCACCCCAAACACAAAGCAGTGCAACAACCCAAGGCATGCAAGCAAAGCACTGAAGGTGTCTCAGGAGATCTGGCTTCAGTTGCCAGGTTTCTTGTACATCCTTGGACAAGTTATCTGACCTCTTTGTGCCTCATTTCCTCACCTTCTCAGCCCAGAGCAGCCCTCTCAAATAAAACCATTCATGGTTTGGATGCACTCATACAGCAAGGCAATGAATAGTGCAAATAAGTGAAAGTGATCCTTCCCCCTTTAACCCTGGTGGGATTGTTAATAAAGTAGTCACCATTTGTCAAGACAAAATGGAACAGAAAACTGAAGCAAAGCGATCGTTCAATTTCTAACTGAGATTCAGTGACTGCATTCAGCCCTCGCAGGCACTGCTGCTTTGCACACATTTTCCTGGAACCCTCAGAGCACACACTGTGCTGAGCAGTGCAGCATCTGTCCCCTATCTTGTTGAGACCAGTATCAGTGCACTAAAGAGTCAGCTAAATGAGGGTGTGAATTACCTCCGCTTATCTCAAGCCAATCCACTGACTCAAGTAATGAGATCCTGAAAAAAGCAAGCAGGTTTTTAACTCTGTCAGGCAAGTATCCAGTGTGGAGTAGAAACCCCTCCAGAAGTGCCCAACTCACCAATATTTCCTCCAAACCCTTTCTAGAAAATGACGATGTATATCCCAAGAGGAGAAATGTAGTTACACTGTTATATTCCATGTAGTAACTTCGAGTTCCTCTATGAGGGATCTCCCAAAAAGCAGATGTGTCAAATTTCCAGACTTTCCAACTCACTCAGCCTAACTCTAAAGGCTGCCCTTCCAGAGCTGGGAACCATCAGAGCTCTCTCAGGAGAGCATGAAGCTGTTGTTGGTGCAGTTTGGCTCACTGTCATCCCGTGCCTGTCCCACAGACCCTGCTGCTTTAAGTTTCCCCCCTTTCCCAACACAAAACATCTCCTCCTGAAGCCCTAGAAGGTGGTAGTGGGTGTCCAGCATTTGTTCCATCATGCTGCATGGATACAATGGACACAAAATGTTTATTCCTAGGAAGTTTTGTCTCCTTGATGGAAATCTCAAATCAAAATCCAAGTAATTGTCCTCTTTTTCAGTAGCCTGCCTCCCAGTACCTTGCTTCAATTCCCTGCTACCAGAAAGCTTTCTGAGATTGAATGATACAGTATCTATGGTCAAGCTGAAGGAATTTTCCATGCTCTTTTCATGCCATTCAGATTGAGAACAGGACCGAGGTGAAGAGGTTCTGCTGAATCTCTTGGACTGTTACTGTGAAAGCCTAACACTGGGAGGGATTAAGTCTGAGATCATTTTTAGTCACAGATTCCTCAGCATTTCTCTTCCTCTCATCACAGCACTGATTTCCATTCCCACACCTTCCTGGAAGCTGGGACTGAATGCATGCAATCCCCTCCCAGCTCCTGATACTCCACCGTGTAATCCTCCATCCACTTTCGAACACATTTGCCATTTTTCATGTTTACCATATCCTTTATTCTCTGGTCCTGGCTACAAATTCCAAAAGACAAGCAGAGCAGCCCCTGTCTATACAGCACCAAGCACATCCACAGTGCAGCACTGTGTACATAAAATTAATTATCTTAAGACAGAAAAACCCAGGGTATTTTCCATTAAACCATTAATATCCGAGAATGCAGACACAGCACTAGAGGAGGAGAAAAGGTGCCTGCAAGTTTTAATCAAGCCAGAAACTCACAGAGAGGCAAATGCATTCTTATGCAAATCTACACCAGACGCACCGCACATCTGCTGAAATGGGTGTCGTTTTCCCACAGTATGCAGAATTAATGTGTTTAACTAAGTGCCTGCCAGTGCTTGCAGTGTAAGAGCTAATTTCTAATGGGGTATTCCCAGTTGGGAGAAAAAAAAAAATCCCTTTAGATAATAAAGGATCTAAATCCAGGACTTGGTTTTACATTTACTTAAGTGCAAAGACCCCTTCACCTCCAAGAGCTCGTTACTTGCACTGCTCCAACTTGCTTTACAATTAAAAATAATCTCGACTCTTGGAGAAGAGCCTTTCTACATTTTTGTGACCTTTTGAAACCCTATTAAAGAGAATTAAGGAACGCTATTCCCTCCTGATCACTTTTATAAAGGCTTTCTGAGATAGGAGGGTGTCAAAACACACAAAGGGCTTTGAGAGAATTTGACAAACCAAAATGCAGCAATATTTCTTTTCACTTGGTTACTTTCCTTGCAGATACAATTTGTATTTCCATGATTACTATGTCTTCACAGAGGATTTCGAAAGAATTCAGATGAGAGCTTAACTTCTGACCCTGAGGCTAAAAAGGCATATATGTCAGAAAATACCAAAGTCTCAGCTATTTTTTATAAAAATCTATAAATATCAGTTGAAAGGAATCCATGATCTCATAATAAGTCAACAGGTCACAGTTATGCTCTTCTTATCTTCCCCTTTTTTTCCCCTATTGTTTAAAAATAGGAAACAGCACCACATGAAAATGTTCAGCCAGAGATAAATCGTGTGACTGAAATACAGGAGTCAGGAAACCAGTGTTTTAAAATAATGTCATCCTCATTTTCCCCAGCATACTCTAGCATTGTTGATGCCTCCAAATATTTAAGTGACTTAATAAATTAGTAACCTAGGCAACATTTGCAACAACACAGCCAGCTGAAGCAGTCCAGCTAAAAACTCACAAAAAAAAAAATAAAAAATTAAAACTTCATTTATGTATAAATTCCTGCTGGTGTTCCTTAAAAAGTGGAAAGGCAAACAGCTTTAACGTCAAAGGGCTGATTCTGCAATAAGATTTCAGAGTAAAGCAAGCAAGGAGAACACAGGTTGTGTCCAGCCCTCAGCTCCACTCCTAGCCACCTCTGCCAATGCACAGAAGGAGCAGAGAGGATCTGTCATTCATCTCCTGCATGCTTGTAAGAACTCCCTGGAGTCAAAAAGGGCTATTAGAGAAGTTGTCATGAGCAGATCACCTGTAAAAGCAGATCACCTGTACTCATCTTCTGATATTCCCTGCTGCTGGCTGGCAAGGGAAAGCAGCATTTCTGCCCACAGCACACTCGACTGTTTTTCATCTGTAGCAAACGCAGGCACTTAAAGCCTTGTTTTTGATTAAACTCTGCCTTTTACAACAGGGCTCCAACTAAAATTCACTGTTACTTATTATCTCAACAAAACTAACAAAAGCTTTATGCTGTCAGTATTCAACGTCCATGTCCTCATTCGGTACCTGAAGGCTACGATAAGGTCAAATATCACCACAGAAGGCATTGTCCAAACACACAGGAAATTACATTTCCCGGCCCAACAAGGTTTATCTTCCAAGCCTGCTTTTGCACCAACTTTCTGGGTGAGTTAAAAATAAGCCTATTGATCAGAAGGAAAAGAAATGCTCGTGAACAGTGACCTTCTCTCCAACACCACACTGGCTGCACAGACACCGTGCTGCTCTCCAGCCCCCTCTCAGCTTTCCAAGGGGCTCGGCCGCACCTTCACCTTATTTCCTGTCAAGTCCTTCCTAAAAACAAACAAATGTCCTCCTGCAAGGAATTGCAGCTCCATACTCACTCAGAAAGGCAGCCCCACAACAAACCCCGGGCCAGCTGACCATCTGTGAACGTCTCAAGGAGAAACCCCTCAGGAACAGCCCAGCTCACCTTTCAGGTTGCCTCGCTGCCTGGCTATGAGAGGTTTGGTTTTTTGCCGTTTTTACGTTAACTACACCATTCCCACCTACCCTTTGCTAGATGGCCTCTAGAGTACATTGTAACTGAGCTTGTGGAGATGAGCGACGAGGTTTGGAAGCGGAGAGGACAGGACGGGATCCCCCGGCGGGTTCCGGGCATGCTGGGCAGGTCCTGCAGCACCGCAATGAAGATGCCGCCACCTGGTGGGACCTCCTCGGGCTCGGGTGGAGGCCGGGGGGCAGGCAGGACCCCGGCAAGGGAGGGTGGAGGCTCACACTCCCCATCCCCGCACGGACATCTCGGGGAAAAGCCGGCCAGCAGCATGAGCAGGGCTGGAAGGAAAGGATCTGCTGACAACAAGATGCTACCCGTTACCAAAGCCTGTTGGTACTCATCCAAAGCAAGATGGTCTGGAAGTGGATAATCTTCACGTTTTTAGATGTGACTGCAAACAGTGGAATAAAACAAGAATATGTATATATAAAAAAGGAAAAGGTAGATATAAAAAGCTACTTACAAAGTCATAGCGAGGCAGGCTGTGAAGAGCCAGAAACCCCTCAGAACAGAGTTGAAATCATTGATATAAAAGAGCTGAGCAAGGCAGACAGCAAACTGCTGGAATAGATAGCTCACAGAAACTGGGCTTTGGAACTGAATTTCACATGATTAGGAGATGCTTCTGCTCAGTGCCCAAGCCACAGCTATTTTTAATCTCCGCATGACACCACGTACGTTACCGTGGCTTCAGTCCTAGGCATGAGCCTGGTATTTTCTGGGGGCCAAGACTTAAAAGTTCAGAACTCAGGTTTGAGGCAGCCAGGAGATGTTTCTGTCTGGTTGCACAGGGCCTAGGCCTTTTTCTGGAGTTAGGGCCAGTGAAGCTGTGTCTGCATATCGATATCCATGAAAAGGCATGGAGCCCTTCCAGCCTATGCTTGAAGAGCCTTCTCCTTGTGCCAGGAGAAAGGGGGGCAAGGAGGGTCATTCCAGCAGAGAGGAATGCCTGCAGACTGCCTGCAGGACTAGAGGACAAGGTGATGAAAGAGTCCACATCCTATCTGCACTCGAGTTTGTACAACTACCTCGGTCTTTTAGCACTGCTGCTAAAAGAGAAAGACATTTCCTAGTCCAGATAAGGCCCCAGAGCAACAATGTCTGTTCACAGGATGAGCATTCAAGAACAGATTCTTCCCTGTGCTATTTTTTACATACTTCAGCAACTCTTCTTTTGCAATTTTAGCACAGGAGCTTTTGCAGTGAGCTTAGAGCAGGCACATCATCAATGAATCTGACAACCTCATCACAGAAGTTTGCAACCTGTTTAGACACAGACTGTACATCAGGCAAAAACCGATTCTACCCCCATCACATGCAACATTTAACACCAATGCTGTGATGGTGGCTTTAGAATTCATTCCTGCAAAATCCATGGATGTTCAGTCAGCCACACCAGGCAATGTAATTGCTCTGTTTCCACAGTTAGCACTGAAAATGCTGTCTATTCAGTTATTGCCCTGCCTCCTCCTCACCAAACTTGTTTCAAAGAGCAGAGAAAAAGACCTTGAAACATGGGTGGATGCTTTCAAAAGTCAGCTCTTTTAGAGAGAGAGAGAGAAAAAAAATTTAAAATCATAGCATTAATCCAGGCAAGACAGCTCCCCCCTCCTACCCCTTGCACACATGCCATGAGTCTGAATGGAAGCCGTCACCCAGAACACATGTCGATACATATTTTACAGAAACATTAGTTGTGTGTCAAAACCAGTTCTTGGAAACATCATCTAACAGCACTCACATGATTTGTGTTTCACGAGCAATTAAACCTATCACTCTGACAAGCAAATCTGCTGCTCCTGTCCACTATTCAAACATCAGGTTAGAGGAAACTAATTATATTTCAAACTCGGTCCATGGGTAAGGAAACTGTATTTCCATGATAATGTCCTGGCTAATTCACTTAAGCAGAAGCTGCTGAACCTCCAGAATGCAGAATGAAACAGCCACCCTTGGAACTAGTGCAGCTAAGGCAGGAAATGCAAAAATAGCCAGACTGTGATTTAGATCTCGTAGTGAAGTCAGACAAGACCTCAGTGTCACACTGAAATCACATCCCAGACATTGTAAAGTCCTACTGTATTCACATCACTGTCATACTGCTGGCAAGCCACAGAGACCAGCAATGATGGGACTTTACTGCTAAATTCTTTTCTCTGTGCTAACAGACGACGTTTTACAGGCTCTGCAACCAGACCAGCTCCCCTTATGGCAGTAATTACTTCTTTGGACAGAGACAAAGTGGATGGCACACCACTGCCAAGGAGAGATGCACAGAAATAAACAGCTGTCTGTCTTTAAGTGGCTGCTGAGCTCTTTTTCTTTAAAATACATGTTTTCACTTCTAGAGACACTTTTCAGACAGTCACCTTTCATTTGGAGCAACTCCCCTACACAGGGGCTCACAACCACAGAGACACGTGGAAAAGAAACGCAGTGACATCAAAAGCTGTAATTCTTGCCATGCCAGAAAACACTTCTCCACTCTTCATGTGCTCGATATTCCTTCCCTCCCCCAGCCATTCATGGTGAAATAATTAGTGTTAGTGTTCTCATTGTTTATCAGACAATACAGACAATAAGGCTAAGCTTTCTGCTCCTGTTTTCTTTTGCTATGCTGCTGTGGTTCCTCAAACAACTGTGCAAGGCTTTACTTTTAATCCTATGAATAACACTTGTCACTCATAGGTTTGTAACCCATATTTAGCTGTGCACAAACATGGCACAGTTTCAGCTTGATTCATTGTCCACAAACTTCTCCAGATGTGCTCATGCAAGTTAAAAAAAGGCTAATAAGCAGGAGGAAACAAACAAATACTAGCTAATCCGATTGAAATTTCTTAGGGAAGGAGAGAAGACACTACCACATCAGATTCTTTATGAGGGAGAGGGATAATGAGCTGTTTTTAAACACAGACTAGGAATAATTAGTTATTGTCCTTGGGCTATGAGATGTATTTTTCTGTGCTTGAAGTGCATGCTGATTTTTATAGCCTGTGAGCTAGCTGGGCCCTGTCACAGTGAATTTTTCCCCATTTATCTACACGTTAATGTCAAACTACAGGCACATCACAACATATGACTTTATCAACAAGCAATGTTCCTCACTGTGGCTAATTTTGAAACCACATTCCTGCTTCCACTCATGGAAGATACAACCTTGGGTAACAATCAGATAGGCTGGTGCCAGACATCCTCTTCTTAAGTACATTCTCATTTTACCTTTAGAAAGTATTCTCAACAAACAAACAATCCAAAGACAAACTGCTTTCTTTGGAACTCCTCTTGACAACAGCAGAGGGATATTTTTGCATAAGGCTGCATTTTATAGTCTTAACTGTAGGCTGGGATTAATGAAACCAAGGTAGGCAAGAAGCAGCAAGCTAAATGCAGTGGAAACTACTAAAAATCCCAAATTTCTGTTACAATTAATTGTGTTAAGTATAACTTTGCTCATTGATGCACCAGACAGAAAGCAGACAGACAACCTTATCCCACTGCACCAGCTTTTCAAGCTTACAAAATAAACACAAAAGTCTTTGAACAGACCATGCTCTCCAGAAAACTTGCAGCCTGATCTTCCTCATTTGATATGTGTGACGGCTCAGGCTGGTGATACTCACAATAATTACCTGCCATCAGCCAAGAAATGCAGCAGAGTTGTTGCAGATAACTTATTCATGTCATTGTTGTGTTTCAGGAATACCACAACCAGTGACAGATCAATGACACGGGTTACAGAGAGCATTTCCTTCTAGTTTTACAGGTCAGGGAAAACCTGGAGAATCTCATTGGGATTCAGGACTGGAGGAAGACAAAAGGGACAATCACCAGCATAAGACGTGTTAAAAAGTACCAATAAAAGAGCTTTTTAACAGATTTTCCATGATCATAGAAACATGGAATGGTTTAGGTTGGAAGGGATCTTAAAGATGGGTTTTTTCCCAACCTCCCTGCCATGGTCAGGGACACTTTCCACTAGACCATGTTGCTCCAAGTCCCATCCAACCTGGCCTTAAATACTTACATGGAAGGAGCAACAATAACAATACCAGACAAAGGTAACATGTGCACACACCACAACTGGTGCCTTTTTGAGGCTGGACCATCAAATTTGTTACAGGAGGGAAAACAAAATAATGCCTGCAGTGCTCTTCACTCTGAAACATGGGAGTAATTATCCTTAGATTACCAAGACAAACAAGAGGGAGAGACAAGGAAAAGATAAAACAGAATTTCCACTATTTAGGTGCTGATCGAGAGATTAAATCCGACTGCACTTCAGCTGTAAGCCTAAACAAACCAGAGGCCCGGCCACATAAATCAAGCTAATTTTAAAAGGTTACATACCAGGGAGAGTTTGACAAAGAAGGGGAAACAACCCCACGTCCCGCACTGCTGAAGATATTAACATCCTTTTTATAAATTATAAAGGTCCCAATTGAACACAGACCAGTAAGTCTGGAGCGACGAGACCCACGGTATCAGCGCCTCCCAGGCCTTTAGTAGCTCATTAATACTAATTAGATCCGGGAGTGCTCAGCCTTGCCGGCACCCGCATCCCGGGCACACATCCTGGGACTCGGGGCACACAAAAGCTTTGGACGCGGATCCCAGCACCGGAGCATCCTGCACCTCGGGAGAAGGGAAGGCGTGGCGCGGGGTGAGCCCGGGGCCCCGGAACGGCGCGGGGAGGAGGGAGGCGAGGAGCCGCGGGGAACTGGGAGCTTCGGCAGTGGGGAGGAAAAGAAAGGGAGAAAGAAGTTGGGGCCGGGAAGTTTTCCGCCGCTCCC
>VYXF01000795.1:211554-235822 GCA_013397295.1 Polioptila caerulea
GGGCCGCCCCTGCCCGCCCTCCGCGTCAGCGCGGGCGGAGCCGCAGAGCCGCGCTCCCGCCCGCCCCTGTGCTGAGGGAGCGGCCGGCGATGGCGGGAGGCTGTGCCCCCGCTGCCCCCGGAGCCGCTGGCCCTCCTTCCCGCCGGGGCCGCCCCGCTGGGCACTCAAGATGGTTCCTCCCCTCAGCCCCGCCGGGAAGGCGGCGAGTGGCGGCTCGGGAGAGGCGTCCCGAAGGAGCGCAGATCGCGGCAATCCGGCTGGGGCCTCCCTCACGCCTCTCACGGCGGCCCCTGCTCCCAGGAGCGCCGCAGCCACGCGAGGGTGATGGGTCCGGTCTCACACAGCGGCTGCTGTGGGGTTCCCCGGGCTCAGACCTGCGCTGGCACGCCTGACCGAGGCTGATAAATCTTTCATGCACTCGCACAGGCTGTTTCTCTCAGGTACATGAGGAGATGTGCTGCAGGGAAAGGAGGACAACTGGTTTGTTTAAGTGCATTTCATTTAGGGGATTTGCGGGCTGGTTTGTCCTGAATGTCTCTTTGCTGACCTCCCCCAATACACTATGTTTCAGTTTTCTATTTCCCAGTGCTTAAGGTGCATGTTCTTTAAAAGTCTAGAATAGAACAGCTGTGAATAAAGCAGGCATCCTGCAGTGTCTTTTAAATCGTGGCATTGTGACTTGAATTGTCAGGGAAGCTGGGCAAAGGGCACCAGTTTACTTTGGGTTCCATCCCTGTAATCTCTTGTACTGAGTCCATGATCAATATGAACTGCATGGGTTCACCCAAGCACTCAGATCCAGTGATTATCTCCGTTAGCACAGACTGTTTCCATGGGCTCACCTCTCTACACAAATTAAAGGCACTAACAATTTTTTCTTTATTGAAAGAGCGGTTGATTTAGTGTGGACCTGTAGCAGTTATGCTGCCATAAAGCTGCTTTAAAGTAGATAACAGCTCCCACACCTTCTAACCACATTTGTCATCTTGTTTTGTTTTGCAACAGAGCAGAATAAGAGGGTTTACACAGCAAGTTGTGGCTGAAGAAGAGCAACTTCACTTAGAAAGGAAGGACCGTAACTCTCTGAGCTCTGCAGCTTGACAGGTCTTGGTCCATTGCCCGAACATGAAGGTTTGTCTTAGGAGTTCCCAAAAGCTCCTCTTGGGAGCTGAGGACTTGCAAAGTGGCACTGAACAGCACTCTTTTGATCCAAGTGAGTTGGAGTACCCTCCCACCATAGAGTTGTGTCTGCCATGGAAGCTGCATTAACTGTTTCAAGCGAGGAAAAAAGTCCTGCCAGCCCCATGATTAATTGATGAAACCTCATTTCTGTGAGTTTCTGTCTCATGCTTGACTGAGAGCTTGACCTGAATCTTGCCCTGCAATTGGGTCATTCTCTGTCTGGTTGGGAGAGAACAGGATGAGTTCTTCCATAGTGGGTGTTTGCATCCTGCTGCGATTTCCAAGCTGAGTTGGAAAATGAAGAAACCTCCTTCTTCCAAATGTTAGGTTGTTTCGTGATTGGCAGAACTGGTGTAGTCCAGTTTCCTACAGACTCATACCTGATATCTGGCAGAGGGTGGACACCCTCAGGGAAGAGGCTTGTAGGAGCTTTGCACCAGAATTAGCTCTTGGATCTTTATCCTTCTGTTTTGTTTAAAACAAACCAGTGAGTTTGGCACTTCCTGAGGTTGTAGGAGGTAAGAGACAGGACCAGGGGAAAGAATGATCCAGTGAGTTTAATGGTGTCAGCCTTGATTTTTTGGTAAAAAAAGGATTTTAAAACTACCCTTTTAACCAGGAAGAGTTAAACAAGGATGAAATCTTGTGAGGATTTGACCCTCCACCACTGTGACAGGGTGATTCTGCACAGAAGCAGCACAGCTGGGTCACCCAGTAACATTTCCTTGCTCCTTCCCACCCAGAAACGTGTTCTGCAGCGTGGCTTCCAAAGTTTTGGGACTTGAGGGTGTGCAGGATACTCCTTCCAGAACAGACATCTGCATAAATTGCCATAATAATACCATAAATCAGTAGGAAAAGCAGTTTTTCCCTCCTACGTGCTCTCTATCCCTGCTCATTCCCAATGCTCCTGATAATATAAAATGTACATATTCTCCCAGCTTATCATTTAGTGGCCACAATCCAATAAACTCCTCAAGGTTTTCCCCTCCTACTCTCCCCACAGCCCCCTTGCTGCCAACCTCCCAGAGAGATCCCCATCCCTCCCACGAGCCTGGGCTCTCTCCCTGCTGCAGGAAACGGGCACAAGTGGACACAGAAAGGGGCAAAGGGGGATGAAGCCGCTTTGAGAAGCGGGAGAGGAGCTGGCGTGTTGTGAGGGAAGGATGTGGCTGCTAAGCTTCTGCCAAAAGTGGAGTTTAAAAAAAGCTGCTGCACAATCCTGGGACGATTTACGCAGGAGCAGCGCAAGACAGCAGCAACTGGTTCCCATCAAGGGAGGACTGGTTGTATCTGCAAGTATGATCAAGCCATCCTAACAGCAAGGTCTGGAAGGACTGGCTAGTGTGGTTTCTGAAATTCACATGGCAGCAGAAGACAAAATCCGTTCTCCAGCCTTTATTCATGGGCAACATATGCTTGGGGCAACATAAACAATAATAAAGAGCAGAGATGACTAAAATAGGAAGGCTGGTTTTGTGGGCATGTCAGGAGCAAAAATAGACATATTTTATAAATAAAGATGTCCTGGAAATCAGAGACTCCCAAGTCTCATGCTTACCAGTTCAGCTGTTCTGGCTGGGGGTCTTCTCCACCAGTAATGCTCAGAGGATTTGTGAAGGCATAAATGAGCAGTAATATAAGCACGTGCATGAAATTCCCCTCGTGTAAACCAGCCCCATTAGTTGATCTACTTGTGGATGTCATTTTAACCCACAGACTCCAGTTAAATTAGGGCTGGGGGTTTGCTCAGAATAAGTTAAATCCAAGTATTTGAAGAGAGCTGCACATGTATTTTCATTAAGCCCAAGACTGCTGTATGTGTTGTAGAATCAAATATATGTTGTAAATCAAAATACACCAGTGTGACTTGAGAAAAGAAAGCTTTTGAGCTGACCCTCTTCCAGGAGAATGAATTCATGCCTTCAGAAGTGAACAAGTCTCACCTCAGTGATCTTATCACAAAAAAAAAAGGCAATAAGAAAATAAGAAGATAATGTGGAGGTGGGTGGTAGGGACAGTGGAAGTGATGGGATAGATACTGTAGGAGGAGGAAGGACTAGAAAAACAAGGAGACTCCAGTTTGGAAGAACAAAACCTTGGGGCAAATAAAGACGCAGAAGTTTGAAGAGGTCAAGAGAGGTCTGGTATGGGCCTGGAATTCTTTTTCCCTTTTCTTCACAACACAAGAGCATGGAGAGAAACGTTCAGGAGCCAGGTCTGAAGCAGACAAAAGGAAGCACTTTTTCACACAACACATAATTACATTGTGGAACTTACTGCCACAGGATGTCATGGAGGCCAAAAGTATAAATGAATGAGGAAAAAAACAAAAGGGATTACACGAATTCATGCAGCCTCCGGCTTAGGAAGTCCCTCAGCTGCTGATTACCAGGAGCCAGGAGGAAATGCCGGAGGAAGGATCACTTTATACTCTCCCTCTTCCGATATCCCTTCCTAAGCATCTGCAGCTGGCCACAGCCAGGCCCTACTTGTTGCCCAAGGTGGACGTTTACTCTGAGCCAGTCTATCAATGTTTATATCCTCCTGGGAACTCTCTTATGGATGGAGCCTTAAGGAGCAGGGGCATCTCCTGGAGAGATACAGGACTGACCCCCAGTTTTGTTACCTGCAGCCTGATGCAGTCACAACAAAGTCTGTCGTGGCCACTCTTTGCTGATTTAGGCTGGTGTAATTGAGGCCAGATTGAGCCCTGGAACCTTCAGAGAGACTCTTCCGCTTTCCCTGCCCCTGGGATTAAGCACTGAAATCTCTGTGCTAAAACCCTCTTTGAACGAGGATGGCAGATAATGCACAAACTGATTAAAAAAAAAAAACCCCAGCACTGGAGAAAGTTAAATATTAAAGAGCCAAGGCCCAGTTTTAACTGCTGCTGCTGTCCCTCCTTCATCTTTTGCCAACTGCCTCCAGGATACATGTGCTGACACTGAATTTCTACCTCACAAAAGGAGCCGCAGCATGGGCTTTAAAACTCAGCCCATTAATACTGGGATAGGAAGCAGAAAAATAGAACAAAGGAAGTGAGGGACTCCTCTGGTTCCCACTCTGACCATGCCTGATTCATCCCTGCAGCATCACAGGGCATGGTACCCCTACCCCAGTGAGGCATTTTGCCCCTTTGACTTCCCAACATTAGTTGGTCTAAAATATTTTGCTGCCTGCTTTGCCCTGCTGTAACTAAACTATAATTTTCACTAGCAGAGAGGAGGGATTTGGGAGAAACATCTGGTCTCATTTCATCAGGATAACAGCTCCATCTCTATTTATACACGCGCCGGGATCGTTGTGGCTCTCAGCTGTTCTTCTCCCAACAGTCCCTTTCAAGCTGCCGTGTCCTGCTCTGTCGGGGCAAGCACCGGGTCGAGGCCAACCTCCTGCCACATGAAACAGGAATCAAGCCCAAAAATGTGGGCTTGTGAGAGCTTGTCCCCTCCACACTTGGGGCTAGCTGTCTGCCGGGCTGGTGACAATGTGCCTTGATGGATGGTTGCTCCTGTTCTTGTATCCTGCTGGGGAGAAAACAGGGAAAACCCATCTAAATAGACAGTTTGCTGGAACTGGATGATCTTTAAGGTCCCTTCTGACCCAAACCATCCTATGACTGGAAAAATAATTTTCTTGGTAGTCCCAGAGACTTTTCTGGTCAGGGATCAGGCTGCAATGAGTCAGCCTTATTGGTCTGAATACACAACCTGTTATCACAGTGTGGATTTTGGAGGAAAGCTCAGACCATTGAGGAAAGACCAGCTGGCTCTGGCTTTTCTCTAAGGTGTTAGCAAATAAACTGTGACCCTACAGAGACATGGGAAGGTCAGGGACTCTGCCTGGGAAGGCAGCGCGTCCTACTTAATTCACCACAGTGGGAAAAATCCGCTCTGCTGCCTCCCCTCCAGTGCTCACAAGACATCACATCTCATCCAGCATGTTAAAAAAACCCCTCAAGTCAAATGGCCAAGCACCTGGAAAATTACCACGTAGCACGTTCAGCAGCACAAGTCACTGTCTAAAAGGAATGCTCGTACCCTGAATGATGGTGGGGTGTGGGTCAGCATCAATCATCTCAAGCGACTCTATCCCACTGCCCTGCTTTTCCCTCAAACCAACTGTGCCTCTGCTCCCATCCCAATCCACTTATAGCCCCATGGGTCCCTGACACACAGCTATTTCAGCTTCACTCCCCCTCCTCTTCAGCAGCTCTGGACTGTTCATTAATTATTTTCTTACACTCAGCTGCTAAAGGAGGAACCACTCAGAGACACGGGGATTTTGTAACCCGAATCAGACCAGCATTTTCAGATGCTCCTATTGATTGCACTAAGGTTGCAAACTCCCTGGAGCAGGGTTGAATTTCACCCTGCATTTATACCCTCTGATGTGATCCTGCCCCTTCAATATACTCCTTCAGAACGCTATTCTCAGCTGTGACCTGAGGTTGAGTAGATCAATATTTGTTTACTCAGCTTGGGTCTAATTTTCATATGGGCTGGGTAATACAAGTCCACCTGGAAGCAGCAGAAAGGGCCACTCTTGCCTATTGCATGAATCAGACTGAAATGTGGACTCTGCCTGAAACACAGGCAGCAACTCGAGGCAGGAAATATGACTCAGTCTTGGGAGAACATCATCCAAATATAAACCCTGGAGATGCTATGGACAGGTCAAGCTGAGGGGTGACCAACTGAACCCTTGTGAGCTCTTCATTTCCATGACTTTTCTGGCTGAGAAACATTTTTCTTCCTCATTTGAGTCACTTCTTTTGCGGCATGTCGAGGATTTTTGCAAAGTGTGTCAGAAGTGCACCAAACCAGCCAATTTCTGTGTAATTGCTGAGGAACGTTCTCCCAACCTAAGCAAAACTATTCAGAGAAGACTAAGGGAGCAGCATGAGATAACAGCACCTTATCCTTCCAGCCGATGTTCTTAGGATGAAACATGCCTTCATCCCAACCCCTTTATAAAAAGCAAATGTGAAGGCATATGCAGCACTAAAAGTAATTTTTTTCCCTCCTCATGGGATTCAGGGAGGAGAGAAATGAAGAAAGGCTGGTGCTGGAATAGAAAACTCTGATTTTGGACCTTTTCTTTGGAAACAAAGCTCAAGGAATTACTGGATGTGGCCATGCCAGGGTACCTGAAGTCTGATTAAAGGCTCTCAAAAGTCAGCACAGGACCCTTGTTAAAGAAGGTGGAAGTTCCTCTCTGTCTGCTGGAGCTGCTCAAATCCTCTTCCATGACAACACATCCCATCATCTTGCAGGTCAGGAATATCCAGACATTAAAAAAAATCCTTCAGCCTGTCACAAGCAGTCAACTGACTTTAAAGCCCAAATGATTTTTTTTTTTTTTTTTTTTTTTCAAATTTCTCCTTTTAATCGTGGCTGCCTGTCTGCTGCTGCCCTGACTTTAAAACAAAATAACCAGCCTCCAGCAACCTTCAGAACAGATCTGTAAAAACTCTCCAAACTGACTCTAACAAGCAAAGGCAAGACTGTGACAAACCTGCCAGCTTTCTCTTCGTGGGCTGGATCATCTTCAGGCAGCCCAGGACTGGCATTTAAAAATGCAGTGTTTGAACAGGTCTTTTTTTTGTGATAAAGCTGGTCCCTAGGACACTGGGGAGGTGATGGCAACAGATGCTGTGATAAGTCAGAAAAGGTCGTGGGATGGACATAGGGTCAGTAAAAGGCTGCAGTTACTGGACTGTAACTCAGCCAAAGAGGTTTGGGTTTTGTCTTTGAGCAAGAAATGGGGCCAGTAAGGAAGGAATTATGTATTTGTCTCTATTTTTCTTGTCAGACTCCCGGTTAGATGACTTGGCTTGAACTTTGAGCAAAGAGTAACCACTAGATTTATCTACATCTCTGGAATCATGGGCTTCTTTATCCTGGCTGCCTGTGTTACACATGTAACCAAATTCCCTCCGCTGTATTTTTTTTCTCCCTTGCCCAAACAGATGGGTTCCCTTCCCTCACCATTGTGAGCAGAGGCAGATGCAAATAAATAGGCACTTGTGCTCTGTTGTGTGGTTACCTAGAGAGGCCGTTGTTTGCAAACAAAGGCTGTACCAGGACACAAATAACCTCGTTTGGTGTAGCCTGGAGATGGCTCTTCATTACAAATACAGCCCTGGGGTTCTCCACGCTGCACTTCCACATCTACCGCGGGATCAATCGCCAAACAGGAGTGATCGTGAGCACTGCGAGGTGCTGACACTTCAGAATAAAGGAGGAGCAAACTCCTCCTCTGCCCTCCCAGACCAGCAGCCTATTGGTCCTTGAGGTGTTTGAATAAATAAAGGAAAAACACTGCTGTGGAGCTTGTAACAGCTCTCACACACAAATACACCACCCAGCCTTCTCCCCTGTCTTGTGAGCAGACAGTGGATACACATTCCCTTGCACCACAAACAGGAGCTTCTCGTGCTTTTACAGGGGATGGATGCCAGTTTGGGGAATTTCCTCCTGGAACACACAAAAGTACTCGACTGGAGCTGCCAGGTCTCAAAGCCAAGTCCAGCCCTGCATCCCACTAGGAGGGCACCTGCAAAGATGCTGGGTTGGAGATGCATCCCTGCCACTCACCTGTGACCCTCCTGGGAGCAGAGCTTATCCCACAGGCCATGGTGGGTCCTGGTCCAGGAGCAGGCATCACAGTGACATGGATGAGATGCTCAGTCCCTGTTAAAATCACAGAGATAATTAACTCTTTCTTTTGATGCTTATGGTTATTCAGGCTGCTCTTAAAATAAGATGTAGGAATCCCAGAACTGGGCTGCACAAACAAAAACTGAGTCTCAGTGCAGGAATGCTGGAAAATGGCTTTGTGGTGCTGGTCACAGCAGCCCTTCAGCCCTAAGAGTGCAATCACAGTGTAGGATTGCAAGGAGGAGATTGGGGACAGTGGTGCTGAGGCAGGCTGAAAATCACAGAAACATCCTGGGCACTTGAGAAGAGGCACCTGAACAGCTACACCTCCACTGAACACAAGGATTTAAGCACATGACAACAGCCACAATCAGAGCAGTGATGTAGCTCTGTGTTTCTGAGCAGTGTTCTCTCCTGAGGAGAAGGTCTGGGCTGCCTTGGTTACCATGTGAGCCCCAGGGTCTCTGCAAGGATTTTAATGCCTTCTCCCACTGGGTGAGAGTGTACTAACCTACCTGGGTATTTCTTTGAAGAGACGAGCAGCAATCCTTCCAGGAGGTACCTGCTGCTCATGCTGAGCCTACAGAGCATTTGGAACATCAGATATTCTACCCAAGTCAATTAAAAGTGTCCCAGGGGAAAAAAAAAATACAGCCATACTTTTCCAGGAATAAAACAAGCAATTCAGAGCACAGGTGACAGCAGTGCTATCTGTACAGGAGGGAAGAGAGTCCTGAAGGGGTGGAGCAGACTTGGAGCAACACTCAGCTGCTGCAGCACAGGGAGAAGACCAGCAGCACAGGGTGGTTCTTTTTTTACAGTCCCTATTATTAAAAACAAGCTTAAGTGATGGCAAATAAAGATGATCCAAAACATATTGTGCTGCTGCTGTAATGAAGTGGCTTTTGCTGCATGCTGTACTAACCCAGGTAGGTTAGTACACCCAGCCAGTGGGAGAAAGCATTAAAATCCTTGCAGAGACCCTGAGGCTCACATGGTAACCAAGGGAGCCCAGACCAATCTATGTTGTAGCTCAGCAGAAGCCAGGAGGGTTCCTCAAGGACTTCATTCCATCTGCATCTGAAGTGCTTCAAAGGTGGAGCTGACCATCCTGTTTCCTACACTGCCAGCCAAGAAACACCAATCTGTCCCCCAGACAGTGATCCTGGGCAGGGGCACGGTCATTCTCAGATATTGGAGTTGGTTGCATCTTCCTTCATGGCAGGTACACTCAGGTGAGACCTTCCTTGCTTGTGGGAGGGAAGCTGGAGTCTGGTGGGAAGCAGCCTTTGTTCCTCTGGGCAGAAAACACCACAGCAATGACACTTGGTGGCCGTGCCCCTGGTTTTTAATCAGGGCTGTACAGCAGAGACAAGAAGCAATTACTGCTGGCCGTGTGCTTATTTGATGGATGAAACGAGCTGACAGACTCCCTGTGGCAAAGTGCAGCAAAAGGCTTTGCAAGTTGTCCACTTCAGCTCACAGGTAAGGGCTGATGCCTGGCAAGGGCAGATGTGAAGGACAGCGTACACAGAGAGAGCCCATGACGTGACTGCCCTGCAGATGTACACCTTGAATTCCAGGAGCCTGAGCTCCCAAACTGCAGCTAATGCTCCCACAAGCCTCCACTGCCCAGATGTACAGTGCCCAGTCCTCTCTGCAGGTACAGCCCAAAATGTTTAGGGCTTCCTGTGCATGAGTGAAGATTTTTGCCTGAGAAATACTGAGTACTGAGCATCCCAGAGCTGCCTCAGGTATTTTCCTCCCATCTCTGCATTTTCTGTGGGAGTGTAGTCTCAGCACTTCTATGACCACAGCTGATATAAAAAGCTGATGATTTAAAATCCACCTGCCCCAGAGAAGAGCCAGTTCATGGTCCTTTTGCAGGGTTCCAATCCAAGTTGTGCATGATGTCTGGTAACAATCTGGTATATCTAGAAATGGTACCAGCACTCAGCTTGAGCCTACTCCCTTCTCCTTCACCTCACCACAAGGCATCCCTTGTAAGAGAAGCACTCTCTCCCTAAGCTGCTAAAATACGACCTATTGGAGCTAATCCTTGAAGGAAAAAGGGGATACATAGAAAACCTCACCCCCATTCAGTCGCAGTGCATCCTGCACTGTGGCACATATGCTGGAGCACTGATCAGGGCACTGATCCTGTCTCTCAGTCCCATTGCTGTTGCTTTGCTCTTTAGAGCTCTTGCAGGATTTCATGGGAGGAATTCATCTCTCTTCCTGATCTGAGTGCCAGGCAAAAGGGTGCTCAGATGCAAACGCGCTGCTTCACCCGCAGATGGAGATGCACAGGTGGTGTGATCACTGCTGCCAGCTGGGAGCTGCCTCCACAACAATCAGCCAGACCTGACTGCTGCTCTTCTGGGCTGGGGCAGGGAAAGGCTGAACTGGGCAGTGCCAGGGAGAGAAGAACACTGGGCCCTTGGTTGTACGAGTGCCCACAGGGTCAGAATGGGCTCCGTGGTTCCATCAGGCCCTGCAGTGCCACAGTGGCCCCTTGGTTCCATGGAGCCCACAGGGTCAGCTTTGCCAGTGGGCAGGGTCAGCACCAAAGACAGGACATCACCTTAAGGAATTGTGTCATTTACTACAGGTCAAGGCAGCAAAGAATCACAAAAGGAGCAGCTCAGCAATGCACCCAATCATCACTACCAAAGATTGCCTGTAGTGATTAACAAAGATCCATCTCCAGTTACCCTCAGCCAAGTTTACCCCACTCCTGGCATGACACGGGCTGGGCAGCCACGTTGGCACAGCCATACCTAACCCCTGCATGTCTCTGTCAGGTAGCTGCTGTGTGGAGCACTAACTACTGGATGTGCTCTGGTCTTCCTCTTAGGGTCACAGCTGTAACAAATAGCCACACTGATTTCTCCAGCCCCAATTTTTTGTCTCATCATCCCTCCCCCACATGCATTCCCATCTGCCTCAGGGACAGAGTGTTATTGTAAGATGTTTCAGCCCAAGAAGCACATTATTTTCTCTGAAAATAGTTTTCTTCAAAAATCATGCACAAGCAGCAGTGCAGCTTTGGAGTGTGAGATCCCCCAGGGGGAAGGGACAAAGTTGAGGTTAAACTATGGGGTGGAGAGTCAGCAGATCAGGGTTCTCATCCCGTGGCTCTGTGAGCTGTGACTCAACCCATGGCCCTTGAATGTTTGGTTTCCCCATTGGGAAAACCGGTGTGATGACACACTGTGATGGCAGCACACAGCCCTTCTTTTACTGCTGGGAACCACCAAAGGCTTCTTCAAAGACACATTCTCTCACAAAATTAAAAAAAAAAAAAATTAAAAGAAATTTTAAAAATCAAGCCTTTGGAAGCCAAAATGCTCTTCTGCAAAGTTTTCGTCTGGTGTGGCGCACTGAAGCTGCAAAGGTCTACTTAGATACTCTAAATATTTATGCAGCATTTTTATATTTAGCCAATATTGAAAGCCCCAGTCAGTCCCAATACCCAGTCCCCTGGGAGGAGCAGCTGTGCCCTGGGATGCTGTGCTGGGAGCAGGACTGTGAGGAGCTGCAGTGACCCTGTTGCCTCTCAAGTCCCCCCAGACTGGGACAGGGCATATTTTCTTTTTCCCCACCTTTTTGCCCCCGTCATTCATCACTCCCCTTCAGCACCCTCTGGCTCCCCGAGGTGTGCCTGAAGCTCAGCCCCACTGCAGGGCTTCCTTTGCTTTCTCCCCAAGCCCAGCACTGAAGATCTTTGCTCCCATACCACAATTTGGAGCACTCCAAAGATGCTCCTCGGCTTTAGTTGTAAGAGATGAAACACTGCCCTGGCAGGAGGATGGTGGGGTCTTCCTTCCTGCAGGCTCTGGTGCTCATCTCAGGACAAGCCTCCCAAAGAGGAGATTCTCAAGGCTACCAAACTGGCAAAGCTTCTGGTCATGGGATGCCTCATGCCCTCCTCTGCAGCCCCACAAAGTGCAGTGATCACTGCAAAGGCTTGTGGCACTTATTGGGTCACTGAGAATAATCTAATACCCTTACACTGGGGAAGTGAATCAAGTCTTGTTTCTCAAGGAGCTTGTACTTGCCCTGCTTGTCTCCAGGATTTGCTGTTTCTCTGCTTCCCTCTTTCAGGTCCAACCACCTCCCTCTGCAGAACTCCCTTCACCTTGGATCTCTCCTTGTCCCCTCTACAAACACTGACAGAGTAGTGGCTACCAGCTTCACACACCAGAGAAAGCCCTGCTCTGGGAATTTGATTGTACCTCCAGCCTCCCTCTTCAAACCCTCTGCCCTTTCCCTTTGCCCTGAAAACCTCCTTAACATGAGAACCTGCTATTTGTTTATAGTATTTGGGCAACACCTTACAGCAGCATGAGGCTTTTCAAATTAACCCCTTTAAATGCTGCATTAGTAGGAAAAAATTACCTCCCTTAGCTGATGTATCTCCAGACTCTTTACCAAAAAGGAGTCTTTGACTCCCTTTGACAAGTGTGGACACTGAATTCACACAGGTGACTCGGCCAAGATCTTCTGGACCTGGAAGATGTTGTAAGTCCCATCCCAGTGAATCTTCCTAAAAACAGGACATAAACAAAAGTTACATACACGTTACAAAAGGTACACAAGATGGAAGAAAAGAGGAAGGTTACATCCAGGATGCAAGGCAGTGTGATGTTCAGATCTCCCTCCTCTCCCACATGTCACTTCCAGTGTCTGCCAGCTCATCCCAGCCTGCAACCCCACCACAGAGGAGTGTTCAGCATCTACTTGCCACATCCTTGAAAAAGCAGAGCTGTAAAAAAGTGAGTTTCTAATTTTCCTAAGTATTTCCACTGGGGAAAGGGGATGTCAAGCTTAAAATCCACAAGGCCTTGTGTACCTGCACCCAGGAGCTAAAATCCACACAAGTCACCTCCAATGATCAAAGACTAAAAGAAAACATCCAGAACTGTCCTAGCACTGCTGTTCCTCAATGCTTGCTGTCCATTTCCCACCACCTCCCATGGGACAGCACCCCCTGTATCAGGAAGACCGTGCAAAAAATCTTCCCAGCCTCATGTACCTGCACTAAGGATCTAAAATCCAAGGAAATCTCCTGTAATGATCCACCCAGGCTGGAAGAATGCCTTTCAATACTTACATGGTCCTTCTTGCACCAAGCTCTTCGTGCTGAGCTGCCTCCTTTGGTTTTCCACTCCAGATGTCTCTTGTGCCTTGATCACAGTCCTGAAGTCTAAAGGGGTGAAAATTTCTCCTCTCCTCTGCAAAGCCACACCGGTATTCCCGAAGAGAGGAAATCCCTATCCAGTGGAGCAGAGCTGTTGCTGGGCTGTTGCTGCCATCTTCTGCCCATCTGGAATTTTGCTGCTCACAGCTTCCCAAGCCTTTGGCCCGTGACAAAGGAATGGAGGTAAGGAAAATGTGGGGATACAAGAGTTTAGGAACGGGCTCGTGTTCCCTCATCAGTCAGTGAGGGTGGAGTTCCAGCTGTGTGCCGTGGATGTTGCCCCTTCAAGCCTTGGCATCGTGGCTGTGGGTGAGGGATGCCGAGCTCTGCCTGGGCAGTCACATTCAGGAGATGAGCGGGGTAAATGCACCCAGTTAATGCAATTGCTAAGTGGACTGTTACTAGAAACAGCATGAGCTGTTCACGGTTCTTCCTGAAAACGCAGGGAAATCAAATGTTTAATTCAGAGAGAACAGCGGACTACATGGTTTCTCTCCTGATACCCATCCAATAAGGGTTTTTTTGGCAGGGAAGCAGAGTGGTGTGACTGGCACTAAGGCTGTGGCAGCAGAGCATGTCATTGATCAGAAGGTGAAGATACAGAGCCATTGTTTTCCAAAACTGCAAAGACTTTTGTCTATTTGTTCAGGGCTTTAGTTCTGCCTGAACCGCTGCCTTGCAACCCTCATATTACATTTTCCCCCCTTACCCTGTCATTTTTGGCAGTGTGATGCTTGGGGGAAGTTTTCCCTAACAGTAGGCTGTTAAAAGATATAAAAAAACTACTAAAACAAACTTTTTCAAATACCAAGCCCCACCATGGGTTCAGCTCAACAGATCTTTGGCCCCATCCCTCGTTGGGATTACTCGTGTCACAGGTCTTTAGACAGTTGCTGTAGCAGATCCCTGGAGGTGTAGTATGAGGACATGGTGCAATTACCAACCTCCTGTGGCACAATCTCGCTGGTTCTTGGCCACAGGACATGGACTTAACCAGTGTAAACAGCAGCAGCAGCTGCTCAGAGGGCAGCACATGAAGTATAACCCTACACCTGGGTATTTCAGCTGTCAAAAATTTGTCCAAAAAAATGGCATCTTGTCTCTTTGGCACCTATCTATATAAGCTGAGGTGATCATTTAGTGTTTGCACCTTGATTTTCTCTCCCTCTAAGCAGGGGAGAGCATGCAGGTCCCACGGAGGTGAGGATTGCACAGTGTCCAGGTGGGATGCAGCCAGTGAGAGGTTCAGTCAGCAGCCCTGACCAGTTGGATTTCAACAGTCTGAAGGTGTCAGGGGCTGCAGGAAAGGCAACTCTTACAAACTAAACCCACACAGATGCAATGAAAACTTCAGAACTGTTCAATACAAACTTTCTACCCAGAATTTGACATTCCTGGTGAACCTGTTCAGTGCTGGAACACCACAGGCCACGTGCAGTGGTGAGTTAATTCCCCATTCCCCTCAGTGGAGAGCATCCTGAGCTGGCCCTGTCACACAGCTGTCTCACCAAAGAGGAGCTCAGTGTCCCTTGATGGGCTCCAGGGCTGCAGCTCTGGTTGTGAGCAGCAGTGTCTGTGCCACTCAGCCTTCACCAGGGAGCTGTAGTGGGGGTGTCCAACCCCTGCCATTTTCAGCAGCAGCCACCGGCTGAAATGCCAAGTTCTCCACTCCTCTGAAAGATGGGAACATCCCCAGACAAAACCATTGAAATGAAGCAATGTCCTGAGGTTCATACAGAGAGACAGCTGCAGAGGAGGGGACAGGCTGCAGGAATTATTTCTATACCTTGATCCATGCCACCCTCCTCCTCCTGCTCCACAGCAATTACATGAGCTGTCTGAATGGTACAATAGTGACATTTTCAATACAGCCTGGAGTTAATGCACTCCTGCTTGTAAAGTCAGCATCAAACACAGGTCCTTGCTTAGCAGAATGTTTCACTTCACTACATCAAAGCTTTGTGCTGGGGCAGAGGGGAGGGGATGGGGCTTCTTTTCTCTAGAGGTGTTCTTTGGATGGCAGCACCCAGCACATCCCTGGAAACAGTGGAAACACACAGCACACCTGGAATCACTGCACCTTTCAGAAATCAAGGACGTGGGTTTTTTCCACTGTGCCATGCACACATTTAAATATATACAGAGAAAGAGTTGGTCACACCTCAGCTTCCCACTTGCTTGAGAAAACCTCACACGTCCAGCCTGGGGTTCTCTGTGCTTCTCTGAGCACAGCAGCTTTTGTACTGTGGGGGTTCCTTCAGTCTCAGGTGATAGTGGCAGTGGGAATGACCCCAATTGGGAGCTGGCTCTGAAGGGCAGCACAAGCCACAGCATGAACTGCAGAGAGGAGGTGAAATGCTCACAAGCAGCAGAGCATTGGACACAGCCATTGAGGCCATCAGTGGGGACAGAATCCTAGAAAGGCTTGGGTTGGGAGGCACCTTAAAGCTCACCTCATTTCAACCCCTGCCATGGGCAGGGACACCTTCCACTCTATCGAGTTGCTCCAAGCCCTGTCCAAGCTGGCCTGAACACTCCCATAGATGGGGCATCTGCTGTTTCCCTGGGAAACCTGTTCCAGGATCTCACCACTCTCACAGGAAAGGATCTTTCCCCATCATCCCATCTAAGCACCTGCAAGGAAGCTCTGGAAAGTTGCACTGAAGTTAAAGCCCTCCTCAGCACTAGGTTATGCCTCAAGACTGCATGCAAGACCTGCAGTGGATCTTCCTTCCTCACTCTCCTTGCAGGTTCCTGTAGGAGGGCAGGATTGTGAGAGTGGGTTTTGCAAGAAAATTCCTCCTCTTTCCCCTAATCTGCTGCTTCTGGAGAACATTTTGTGCCATGGGAACATTCCAAGTCCCTGCCAGGAGGATGTTTTTTCCATTTTTTCCTTTATCTTCTCCATTCCCCAGTAATACCCATCTCCATGTTGGAGCACTCTCCAAACTAGAAGGGGTAAGCATGGGGAAGACTCCTCAGAACGATGCTAGCAAATATCCTTTTTTCTTTTTTTTTTTTCTTTTCCTGTAGAAACAAGAGTTTTCTGAGCAGTTAGGCCCCTGGCACAGGAACTCCAGACCCCTGGTTCTCTAAGAAACAAAAAAATTAAATCAAGAAATCCCATTTTCCCCTCATCCTTTTAAATCTTCTTTCATTGAGTGGAGCTCGAGAGTCATTAACTCCTGGTTGCATACTGCAAGGCCAGAATTGTGATGTGCTTAGTGGCAATGTCATAAAAACCCACTCATTCCCATACCAAAGGGCTTGTGTTCTTAAAGAATAATGTGTTGGGGTAATTTTTTAGAAGTGGATTAGTGGATCCTGATGCTCCTTCATTTGCATTTCCCCCCTGGAGCATGTTTGAAGGTGTTCAAATGATTTTTTTTTTACTCATTCAATGGTCTTTTAATCCTTAGGTAATGGCTCAGCTCCACAGAAATATTTACATAGCCACCATCCAGCACACTCAAGGATGTAGAGCAGAGGAATAGCCAGGAGCTGGTCTGGTCTTGCAGAATTTCAACCCCAACCGTGGATCCCAGGAGTGGAAAGCCCAGACTCAGATGCAGACTTCTCCACATGCCTCATTTTGCCCCTTCCTTCCCTGCAAAGCCTCATGGCCATCACCATAAATACCTCTGACTGAATTTGCAGTTCAATAAAGCCTTCAACCACCTGCTCTGGCACAAGGCCACAGGAAAGGTCACCATCTCCAGGAGTAAACTGGCCTCTCACACTGCTTATCCAACCCCATCAGAAGGCTGGGGGCCCCTTTCCCCCCTGCCAGCAGCCTGATTCTGTGTCTGGGCTGCAGTCAGTGGCTATGGGAGCAGAGCATCATAGCTCACTTCCAGCTGCTTTTTACAGTTTGAGCTGCACAAAGAGCAGCTGAGGCTGATCAGGGTCCCCCAGGTGCCCATTTGGGAGTCACTGCCACAGGGGGGTGAAGCACAGGGTGCCCAGAGCAGCTGTGGCTGCCCCATCCCTGGAAGTGTCCATGGCCAGGTTGGCCAGGGCTTGGAGCAGCCTGGGATAGTGGAAGGTGTCCCTGCCCATGGCAAAAGGGTAGAACAAGATAAGCCCTAAGGTCCTTCCCAAGCCAAAGCACTCTGTGATCCTGTAGCAGGGCAGTGCCACACCAGCAGTGCAGCACAGGAAGGTCTGAGCTGAAATGAGGACCAAGATCAGAAAGATGCAGGGTGTGCAGGTTTGTGTGTTTTGAGCAGGGAATGAAGGCCATTCAGCCACCAGCAGGGAAGGGACACTGCCCTCCTGCCCTCCCTCCACACAGCCTGCCAGGCATTTTCGCCCGGGGAGAATGACCGTGCTGGTGACCCTGCAGCAGCAGCTTGGTCCCAGGAGGGGCCCTTACAGACACTCTCCCCTTTAGAAGAGCCACTGCAAACAAAGGGACCCCGAATGCCACTAACGAGCTGGCTGTTACTCTTTGAAGCTTAACGAGAGAAACTTGAGCTGCAACGGGCTGTGGAGTCACAACAGTCAAACCATTTCATCTGTCAGTGCTCCCGTTTTTCTGTGCTGTGCCCTGCTGTTCCAGCATCACAGCAGCTCTGGCTCCACGAGCTGCTTCAGAACTGCCCGTGCTGCAATATCCCTCCTGGCTTCCTTTTGCAACTCCAGTCCTCCTTGGCAGAGCCTTAGACCCTGGAGGAAGTTCTTTTACTCCCATCCATCCTTTAAAAGCTTTTCAAATTCATCACATCATGCACAGCTGCTCATTGCAGAAGAAAAGAAGAGGATGTTTAGCTTATTTCACTGGTAATAGCAGAAAATGGCCTATTGCAGCAATGAATTTGTCCAAATAAGCTGTGAGCCATAGCCTTCCTGCAGATGAAATCCAGCTCATTTTGGTGCCCTGGAAGCACTCGACAGGTATCCACTACTGAAGTATCATTGTACTTTAGATAAATGTGCTGCTTAAAGATAGCTGTCAGCACAAGCTGCTGAATATTGCCTTCATTTCATACACCCAGCTTGTTCCCCAAGTTATTTGCAACACCCAAAGTTGCTGGTCTGATGGCAGAAAAATAGGCAGCAGGATGGTGGAAGAGCAGGACCCTGGCCCTGTGGCACCCACTGAGTTTTCAGCAGTGTTTAAGGGCTTTAATACGTTACACCCAAATTATTGCATTTATTAATTGTCAGACATCACCCCTCCATCTGTTTGCTCTGGTGGAGTCATGTCTTTGCTCAGGCCACACCACTGGATGTTCCACATTTTAGTTACACACTGCCATACAGAAATCCTAAACAAGCAGATTTAAAGCCAGCTAACACCACACATTCTTATAAAGTGTTACAGCTACAACAAGTATTTATCACTGAATGCTGCTTTCCTCTGCCATGTTTTGTTCTTCCTTTACTCACATAAAAGAATCTTTGAGCCTTGAGAGACTACTGCATGTTACAGCCTTACCTCTTCAAGGACAGAGAAGCCTTTCTAAGGCTTCCGTTCCTCTTTCACACATATTTATTTAAATTACATTTATAAGCACCTTTATTGGCTCATAACTCTTGATTATTTTTTCAGGTTTCAGCCCTTACTTCTTAATCTGATATATAACTTCAATAATAATTTCAGATCAGCTCTTTCTTCGACAGCCAGCCCTACAGCAGCTCTACCTCTCCCTGAGTGCCTCCAGGGCATCCCCACCCATGGGCTGGGGCTCTAAGTGAGCTCAGCCTGGGGGCTTTTCTGCTTCCTAAGCCTTGAGTAGGAACACTAATCTCTAGCTGAGCTCAGCGCCGTCAGCCTGGCCTTAGACCCTGCTGCTGTGGGCCTGGCCAGGAGTGTTTGCACCCCTGCACCTGATTCCAGCCTGGGGACTGACTGACCTGGAATTTAGACCGATTTCACCCCTACAGAGGTCCCTGATGCCTGGATTCTCAGGGGGTGCTCAGCACTCTCTCCTCCAGCTCCAAGAGGAGGTAAAACCGTGGCTACTTATTTTACATCTGAATGTCAACAATTTATCACCATTTCTTGCTCTTGCTGAATATTTTCCGCTGTCCAGGTGGTTCCTGGGTGGAATCTCTCCTGCAGCAGTGCTGTTTGTCCCAGTGCTTTTTCCCTTTCCTGCAGGGGCTATGGTAAAGCTGGGGGGCTCTTGGGGGGGCTCTGTGGGATCTGATGCTCCTCTTCCCCACATCTGGATTGCAGGAGGCACCCTTGGCATCTGTCCCCCATTCGAGCTCCTGCAGCTGAGCCCTGGCACCCCGCATGGAAGCTCCTGAGTGCTGTCAGGAGGCTGTGCCTCCCTCCCAGGGCTGCACTCAGCTCTGGGGCACAGTGCTGGCTGTTCTTGCCCCCTGAGCTGTTTGTTTTTGCCTCCTCCAGCACAGCGGCTCCTCAGCCTCACGCTGGGGTCGCTGAGCTATTTGGGAGTGTGCATTGTTGGCCAGGGTGTTTCAAACCCCTGCTAGGTAGAGTTAAGTGAGGGGGGGAAAAATCGTGACTACCCACAGGGTGTTGCCTTTTTCAGCAACTGTGAAGGATTTCTTTAGTTCCTCAAAATGTCTGGAGTTTTAGTACTTACAATCAGCAAAAATTGGAGTGGAATATCAACGGAGCACAGCTTTCAGAAACTCATTTTCTTTTTCCTTTCAAACTGACAATAGGATTTTAAGAAAAACTTTGAATAATGGATATACTTTTGAATAATGGATGCTTCACAGCCAAAGTCCCTTGACTTTTCTTTCTGTGCCTGAATGAGAACCCTTTTAATTGCACAACACGTGGCGAGGAGGTACAAAATGCTTTGTGTCTTGTGCTGCTGATTAACTGATGCATATACTCCATTAAACATTCAGAGAGGGCTGAGTGTATCCCAGCCCAAAGCTGTGTGCTATGCACGTTGGGTTTTTATCAGCTAAGACTGTCATGAGAGGTTTTGTGATTTTCCTTGTCTCTGTCATGGCTGCTCATAATTTTCCTCTTTTTTTTTTTCTTTTTGTGTGTGTGTGTGTGTGTGTACTTTGGATCTTTTCTGTTTCTGGGGAGGCATTCTTCCTCCTGGAGAGCTTTTAGCTTCTGCACTGGGCTCATTCAATGGGCTGTGAAGTCACCTTGTGAATTGGAGAACACTCCTGAGCTGAGACTGTGGAATACATTCGGTTTTCCTAAATTGTCTGGGTTGGTTTTTTGGGGGGTTTTGTTTTGTTGGGTTTTTTTTGTGTGTGTGGGGTTTTGTTTGGTTTTTTGTTTGGTTGGTTTTTTGTTTGTTTGGGTTTTTTTTTGCAAGTGTTTTCCTTAGAAATGGTGAAGGAGGTGTCTGGTTCCTGTGCCAGGCTGGATGCTCTGTCATGGTGGGATGGAGAAGCTGCAGTGCACGGAGCCATTTGAGCCCCCTGGAAATTCCTAGTGTGGGCTGCAGTCAGGGGAATCAGCAGGAACAGCAGTGGCCTGGGTCTCCCTTGCTCTCATTCCATCATGATGCTGTCTGTCCCTGGAACTGGCTCTTCTCCAAGTTAATTCAGCTTTCATGAAAGTTTAACTCTGCTGCAGAAGGGAAAAGACAAGTCACTGTGCCCCTGAAACATGTACAGGGTGCTTTGGGGTCAAGTTTTTTTTGTCCTCAGTTTCCCCAGTTCTTGGTGCAGTGCCCAGCACTTTGAGTGAGCCCAGATGGGTTCAGCAGAATGAAACCCTGCTGTGTTAGTACTTCTCTAACTTCTGTTTGCACAAAAAAAAAACCCCTCAACAACCCTCAAAACTTAAAACAAGAAGCTATGACCCCATCAGCTCCCCAGTTATCTTTCCAAGCCCAAATTCATGCTGAGGGCCAAGCCTCAATGGATAAATGCTGCTGGAGCCTGTCCTGCTCCCACCAGCCCTCTGTGTTCTGGCTGTGAGGGACTGCAGCTCAGTTTATAGAGTGAAATCCTGTGAGTCTGGACCATTTTAGCTCTTGGGATTACCCCACAGAACACCTATAGGGACAGCCTGAGGTGGTACAGAGGGTCCTGTGGGCTCCCTGCTATCAGGATTTTCTCCCACTGAGGGGTTTTTGTGATCCTTGCCTCTGCAAGCCATGGGAGGCAGCCAGCTGGATTTCTGGCTTTAAACAGAGCTTGTTCTTCCTCAATTTTGCAGCTTCTTGCCTTAGAGTACAACTGCAATTTAGCTTTATTTCACAAAATTTGACAAGACTTGAGACCGTGATTTACTGGCCTTGGAGGATACGGTGTGTGTAACTGTGGAGGGCGTAAGTGGCTTTTCATGGCAGAGGGGCCATAAATTGAGATGAAAAAAAAAATGAGGGAAAGGGGTTACTGTCCAACTTTACAAGGTAGCAGTAGGAACAGGGCCCAGGCAAGCGATCTGTTACTGTCACGGGTCTTTATTGCCCTCATTGCCTGTAATAAAGCTCCGCGATGGCTCCAACAGGGAGGCGAGCGGCGTTCGGGTGTCTGAAGAGACACAAGGTGGCAATGTTTTCAAAAGGACACCCTGCGACTTCTCGGGGCTGAAGATTTCCAGCGGACCAGCTTTCCTTGCTCTGGCACTTGATGGAGACCTCGGGGAAGGGTCTGTGCGCGGTCACTGCCCCCAGGGCCACCAGGAAAGGAGCCTGGGCTGGGTGGGGTGATGGGGAAGGCTCCGAGGGCACCAGCTCCAGGAGGGCTGGGCTCACGTTCCGATCCAGAGCTCGGCATCCCTGCCCTGCCTCTTCATGGCACAGACACTGGCAAGTGTGGTGGCAGCAGTTGTGGCCGCTGGGGTTTCTTCTTTTGACATCTGCATCCTCCTCTTTGCCTTCTGTGCCCTCCACACCTTCCAACAGACCCAGATCCAGAGGGACATTTTAGAGCAAGGAGATTTTAGACAAGGAATAACAACTTTCTCTTGGCACTTTTTAATTTTTTTGTTGGTTTGTTTTTGTTTTTTTTTTTACTTAATGCCACAAGAATAGCTGCAGGATTTGTCCCACTAAAAAATTAATTTTCCGTGGTTGAGCGGGGGGTAGTGTGGGGCAGGTGGAAGAATTACCTCTGCTTTGGTTTTTTTTTGCATTTGCCAGACAAATATTTCTGGGTCCCTAGGTTTTACATGTTAATTTTCAGCTTAAAGGTTGTAAGGCATTGCAATGTGGCACGGGAAGGGGTGGTGTGACAGTCTCCAGGCTGCTTGTGCTCGTTTTATCCGCAAATGGCTGCATTTGCAATGTGTAATGATCTCTGTAAGGCAGTTAGAAGCGAGATAAACATCAATTTTATGGCTGGGAAAACATAAGGGGTGTTGCACAGGAAAACGAGAGGACCTGAATACTGAAAACTCTCCGGCCTCCTCACGGCTGTTGGCTTTAGCTCCTGTCTCCCCACGGGCCCCTGTGCATCCCAATCCCTTCCCGTGGTGGGTCCGGGTGGGTGGGATGTGCAGAGCCGGCTGTGCTGGGATGCAGGAGCTGCACAGCCTCTCCTTTAGGGGTGGGGGATGCAGGTGGCCAGGACTCAGCATTCATAGCCAAGAGTTAGGGAGGGCTGGCTGAAGTGGGAATGAAGGAAGACCAAGATTGGGAAGTTTTTTGGGATTTGTTTTGTAACAGGAGCTCATGCAGAAGGCCGAGGTCATGGCTCTGCTGCATCCAGACCAGGGGTGTGTTTTGAGTTTCACAAATATCAGCATTTTGCAGCTCTGTTTCTTCACACGGTGCCGAGTATAAAATGCTTTTTCTCAGATGCTGGATGCCTCTGGAATGCAATTAATATTCTTGCCTAAGTCTCCAAAAATTAATAGGTGTGTCTGGAAGCCTCTGAACGTGGCTGTGTGTGTGCAGGGGGGTGGTGGGGAGGGACAGCTCAGTCCATCCAAGCTGGAAACAACCTCCCGTGGGGAAGGAAAGGTGCAAAGCCTTCGGTGGGAACCCGAGCTCACAGAGTGGCTGCAGGAGGGTGTGGAGTGAGGCCAGGATGGCAAGATCACACCCACAGGGTGGTGCTGACCCAGTGGGTGTAGGTGGGAGCAGATCCCCTCTCAGCTGCTTTAGGAGACACCACCTTCCTCCCACCAGGATGCCCATGGCCTGGGAAGCTCCAAATGCCACCCTCTGCTTGGAGCAGGGGCTCTCACAGCTCCTTCCCTTGGAGAGGTGATCAAGCTAATTATTAATTGGCTGCCATTGAGTCTGGTTGGGGATGAGGGCTCTCCCCACGTGGTGCAGGTGCTCATCCTGTCTGGGAGCCTGAGTCCTGGGTGATTTTTGTTTTCCTGCTCTCTTTGAGACATGAAATAGGCTGCCAAATGTCTCAGAAGCTGGCAGCACGTTCAGGGCTGGTGTTTTTGCTGTGTGGAATATTTAAGATGAGTTTTCACATTTTATGTAGCTCATTTGCTACTTGCATTTCTGCCCAGCATGATGCTCAAGACATCTCCCCCCCCCCAAAAAAAAGCATTTGTTTACATATATATTTTTCACATTTATAGGGGGCTGAAGCTCAGATATTAACAAAGCTTCCTATCAATTCTGCTTTGAAAAAAAAAACCAAAAACAAACCTAATCTCAGAACCAAGTGGAAACAACATAAATCACCTCAAAAGAGCTTCAGGTACTGAAGCCACCCGAATTTCTACTCTTGGGTTACAAAGGTTCCAGAGGAGGTTGGGTTTGCTGTGGGGGACTGACCTGAGAGCCGGGGGCTGTCTGTGATCAGGCCCCCAAGGAGCTGCACAAACACACCGAGGGCATGAAGAAAAATGTTTTCCACCTAATCTTGTTACTGTAACAACACCTGTGAAATCTTCTAAAGCAGGAAAATGTGATGTTTTAACATGATAGCAGTGTCCGTTCAGCTCTGTGACAAATGCTATCTGTAGTGAGTGCTGCCTGCATTGCAATGGTCCTGTACCATGGCAGGCCTAGGGCACAGGGCTTCAATTTCCAAGAAACCTGTGCCTCCTTTAAAATAGTCATTTCTTGGCTACATGTGATGACATGAAAAGGTTATCCTTTTCTCCCCCTCTTTCTTGCTCATCTGAGCCTTTTTCTACATTTTTTCTTCTGCCACTTTTCATTTCCCAGCTCCATTCCTTGGCTCTTTCCTTTTCCTTTTCCTTTTCCTTTTCCTTTTCCTTTTCCTTTTCCTTTTCCTTTTCCTTTTCCTTTTCCTTTTCCTTTTCCTTTTCCTTTTCCTTTTCCTTTTCCTTTTCCTTTTCCTTTTCCTTTCCCTTTCCCTTTTCCTTTCCCTTTTCCTGCTT